>JARHVA010005610.1:787500-850000 GCA_037957365.1 Torreya grandis | reverse complement strand
ATTCATATAAAATCCAACTTTGTGTTCTCAAGCATCTCAAATTCCTTATTTAGCAATAACTAAGGTTTCTTAGCATATTTTAAAGAACTTAGCATATTCCTAGGTTTCAAATTTGCCTTCTTATCCTCCTCTAATGGACTTCAAACTGATACATCAGTTAGTGTATGGGATCATACTTCCATTTTACCTTCAAAATAGTCATTACATACCAAAATCATGCTAGAACGCCTCCATTTTGTCTACCTTCATCCTCACTACCTTATCATTGCCTTTACACTACTGTAATGATCCATTTTCACTCTATTACCATTCCATTTTTCATCTTACACCCTCTTCCATTCCATGAAGAAATTTTAAGAAGGATATATAAGGGATAGAGACCATCATGAATATGAAGGACTGTAAAGACTTTAAAAACCCTACTAAACTGTCATAAAATCATGACCTACAACCAACAAATTATAGATAATGGATTTTCATGAACTACAAATGAAGGATTAACTTCAAGATATCTCTTAAGAAAGGTTTTTATTTACTCCTCTTTCATGAAATTTTCATAATAAATAATATTCATGTTCATGTTTTGAGACCTTCTCAAGGTCTAGCTATGTTCATTTTATATAGGTAGCACGGTAAACATCCACATACAACCTTGATAGACTGAGATGAGATCAAGTATGCATCATGGAGAAGTTCAAGGTTATTTGAAGAGAGAGTGGAACTTATTTAATATTATAAAAGTGAAATTACACTAATAAGGAGTTTGGATATCTATTTAAGTATGTTTCAAGGATAAGTGAACCCACTATTCATATAATGGGCATACACAATCTTATTTAGATGGGTAAAGACATAGTCTTTTGGAGGTTTATCTCATGGTATGAAGGTATGAATGAAGTTTAAAATTAATTTGAATGGTTATTATTCATTTTATGGATTAATTCATGTTATAAACCACCAACTATCCATCAAGTGTCTTCAAAAACCCTACAAGACTATACTCAAGTGTAACTACAATAGGTAATAGTCTTGAACAGTCTTAAGGCCTATCAAGATGAGAAGGAGACTAAGTGGAAAATAAAATTTATGGATAGATATTATGAAGTGGATGATCTAACTAGATAACTAAAGGAAAAAAAATCTAACTTCTTAAATGGTTAAATAAACACTAATCTACACCAACAGCCAACCCCTAAGGACAACCTATAGCCAAGAAGGTAGGTTATGATCTTCAGGAGACCTAAAAGACATAGACCTTAAATGGAAAATTAAAATTATTAAGAGATAATGTCATGATATTACAATAATTTAGACACATTACCTATTGGTCAAGATTCCAAGCACCTTTTAACCCTACTCTGATTCATACACTCACCTACAGTCAAGTATGGAGAAAGAGACTATTCTTAGGAAGGTAGAATAAGGACTATGTAGGTGGCAGTTTTAAAAAGTGGATATTAGAAAAATTAAGTCAAGGACACCCTAAGTGAAAACAAAACTCAATTAAATGTACATTTACATTGTAGGTATCCACCTATAATAGGTTCTCATCAGGTTTATATGTTAGAATGTCATTCAAGTTTAGATGATAGAGAAGGATGTATGCTCAAGGGTTTGAGTATTTAGGTTTGGGGTAATAAAAATTTTGAATGATTTTCATGATCTTAGACCATGGAATGACCATTTTGAATCATAAAACTTATTTCAAGTCATTTCTTTACATGAATATCTACTTACAGCCTCCTTAACTCAATCAGACCTCTAAGCATGAAGACATATAAGGTAGAATAGTTCAAGAGAGTTTCATGATCAAATAGTAAAGTTTATTTTTCACATGAGGTTTAAATAAACAAATAATGTATAATGAGATTAGGATTGATTAAGGAGTTATCTAAGATAAATTATAGTTAGGTCAACTATTAAATAGTACACCTACAGCCTCAAGAGCACAGGCTTATCTTCAAGCTCCAAGCATGAGGGTAGAGTTCTTCTTTTGGTGAAGTTTAATGATCATTAATGGTTAAAAAGGATAATTATTATTATTATAATTAGAGATAATTTAAGGTATCTAAACAAGGATAATTCAAATACATATAATCATTTACCTTCAGCTACAAACATACAAAGGTCAAGATCCTCTAACACAGGCACATGCATGCAAAGTGTAAGGTCAAGAAAATTCAAGTCAAGTATATAAATATGATGTAAGATATTGATATGGTATAAATGATAGGTTTAAATCTTAAAAACTTTTATCAAGTCAAGAAAGTAGTACAAATCTTAAAAATGAAGGTACAATAGGATTGTATAGAAATGACACTATTTAAAGCCTAAGACAGTTTGAGAGTCAATAAGATATGAAAGCATATGAGAGATGGATTTAAAGTGATATAAGGATTAAATAATCACAAATTAATGATTATATGGATACTTAACATCTAAAATCTCATCATTACCACCTATAACAAGGTTTTAACAATCATGTCAATGAGTGTTCTTGTTGGGGTATGGTCTAAGTTAGGTTGTAAAGGTTGAAATCTAATAAATGGAAAATGAGATTAATACAAGGATAGGTTTCATGTAATTTATAAATCATAATCACCATGATAAATACAAATATAATGTGGCAAGAAGGAAAACATAATCATATGCCTAGTCTCACTAGATGAAGTAGGTAACTTATCACTAGGTTTTTGGGAAAAGAGCCTAAAGGAAAAAATATGAATCCAAATGGTATGAAATTCTGTGTATTTTTTCATTGTGACTTTATAAACCCATATAATATATTTTTTAGGTCATTTTGTAAGTGAAATTTCCTACTTTTTTTACATAGTCCCTTGCATGTCTATTCATAGTCACCATTGGAGCAGATAGTGTTCTTAAGGTGCATACATGTGTGGTAGAAGGTTGAAACTTAATTGTGAGATAATGTAAATAATAATAGGATGATGTTACATCTCCATATACCTTTTTATAGGTGATAATATTCCAAAATCAAAGCAAACCATGCCCTTGAGGGCTAAAATAAGTAAGTAAACCTATAGCACCAAAAATCATTTTCAAAACCTCTAAGAAAGATGACACATTTAAAATGATATGAAGAGATGTTTTAGGTCCCATTATGATTATTTTAAGTAGGGATAAATAATGAAGGAATCAATTTCAGTCCAAAGAGAAAACTTGAATTCTATAGGTTAAGACACACATTGGAGCCACTTAATCTAGTGCTCATATCTTTCACCACGTAAAGATTTTCAAAAAATGATATTATCATGATTTTAGTACCCATATTAAATTATAATTAATTAAAAATTAAGGTTGTTTGATGGGATTTAATTTATGAACAATTTCTAAGAGCATAAACATGTCTAGAATGTTTACAAACCCTATAGGCAAATTTCTTTACGTAGGTATCTTCTCATACCTTTTTCATGGGAACTCAATATTATAAAATAAGTTTATGGGGTATGTATAATATTTATTAATGTAAATAATTTTGGATTTGGAGGTCTATACTTTATGAACCATTGTTAAGGAGGGTCACCTCCAAAACCCTCACAATGACTAGTTTTGAGAAAAATCAGTTTTATTTCAATAAAAACCTCATGAATCAACTTGAAAAATATTTAAAAATGAATTAAAATCATATAGGGTCCCATAAATGGTAACTTATTTTATGGAATTATACGGATCATGGTAGAAATCAAATTTTTGAGAAAAAAGGCACAAAAGATGAGGTACAAATTAGTTTACATGAAATCAAATCCATTGAGATCAAATCCTAAGATTTTTTATTCATCATAAAATCATAATTTGGTTGTAAATATTCCTAATAATATCCTTGAGAGCTCATCCAAAACAACCACTCTATAGGAAATTAAGGAAAAGCTAGCCTAGTCAACCTATTTGACTAATTTGTAGATGTTTCAAGCTAATAAGGAGGTATTTCATGATATGAGGGATTTTTCAGGTATAATATCACCAATTTTTTATTGTTTCATGATTTAATATAGGTTTTAAATATCCATCAAATGTAAAATTTAGTTTACTAGGCCTATTTGGCCTAGTAGACCTATTTAATTAAACAACTCGAGTAAAGAATGGAATTAAATGGTTACTAAAGGAGCTTATGTGGACTTTTCATGCTTCATATTTAATGTTAAATTGTATATTATATGCATAGTTGGATATTTAGTGCCAATTCATGCAAGGAAAGGGCTTAAGTAGAGTTAACTAGTCCTAAAGTGCCAATCACTCTAGTTGACTAATAATGAGTTGACTAAGCAATACATGCATGATCCATGGTATTCATTAAAGATTGGTCATTGACATAATATTTAAATCAATTAAAGTGGAGTTATAAATAAAAATATGACATAGAAAGAATGTAAAAAGAGCTTTGACAAGTTAAAGGGGCCCACCACCTCATTTTAATGCCAAAGATACCAGGAGAAGATCATGCAAGCTACTAGACACACTTGAAGAATATTATTATAAATTTAGTATTTTAAATTTACCTAAGTTTATTATATGTTGACCTTATATTCTCTATTTTAAACTAATCTCTTGGCTTTCTATTCTATTCACACTTCTATATATTTAGGATTTCAAGCCAATTTTTAAGATCCCTCTCTTGGGCATGATTAAACTCTGCCAAGATTGACCTTTGTAGCCTTTGAAGATGAATAAAATGACTATTTTTAGATTCCTATATTTTGGTAGTGTGTTTATGTTAGTTTATTTGCACATTTTGTATTAATTTCTCCCTTGATAGGTCATGATCTCACCTAATTACTAGTATGCCATCTTATGCAGGTTATGTACAATGTTGGATGTTGATTGACTGAGTTTACAATGGATATATTGACTACTAAGTTCCTTAAATCATTCCTATTCCAAAATTTCCCTCATGATTTGATATTGACGAAACCTATATATGAAATACTATTGCATAAGAGTCCCTTGGAGTTGTAGATTTAATTATTTGCTTATTTTATCAATGTTTTAAGAGCTCAAATTGAGTGGATGAACCAAAAATAAAGGTGTATCACCAATAATAGAATATATTTCCATTTAAATTATACGTTTTACCCCTTTTCACCCCAAAATCAAAGTAGGTTTTAGTAATTTGAGAAAAGTGATACATTAGAGGATCTAGCCTCATCAAAACTAGAGGTCTAGTTTGAGTTCAAGTGTCTCACACCTTAGATCATTCTAATGTTAGTCTAGGTGTGAAGGAGATCCTAAAAAATTATCAATATACCTTCAACATGGTGATATGTAGGTTTATAAAAATTATGGAATGCTTTGTGGGACATAGATCCATCCATTAGAGTACACATTTGTAGTATGTTGGTCTTTAGAAGTAGTTTAAAGTACTCCTATGGTCCTTATCTTAGAGGTAAAGGAATTTTGTTTTCATAATTTAGTTGATTTTCATGTGTTTTCTAGGCTATGGTATCCTATAGAGAAGACTTATATCATTCATATCCTTATCAATAATTCTAGTATGATCCATATACATCTCATCCTCATCTATATGAGCCATATCCATTCTAAGATTAACCACCCTTTCAAGACTCACTAAGTTTCCATGATGAGATGGAGGAGATAAAGAGGGTAAAATAAATGATTGTTAAAGAGATATTAGCCTACAAATAAGAAAAATTAGGTAACCAATCTTAATATCAAAATTCACTGCCTCTTACTCTCTCATGTCACTATTCATGAATTCTAAGTCCACCTCAAGAAATTTTCCTAATCATGCCCCAAACTACTATTCATAGATTCCAAGTCAAATGTTATTATGTAAAGAAACAAAGAAGTCATTCAACCACCACCCATACCTCTCCAATATCCCAATGCATTTCCTTCATGGAAATACATCCAAGAAAACTTTTAGCATAAAGAGGAGGTGATAGTGGTCAATGTTGAGAAGTCTCATGAGAAAAATCAAACACCCATAGCAACACCATTGGATTTATTTAATCTTATTGAGTATTTTTAGGGGTCTAGCATTCCACTCTTTGAGAAGGAGCCTCTCCTTTGTAATCAAAGTGAAGAAAATTTAGATAAAGAGATATAAAATGAGAGTGAATTGAATGAATGAGAATAATAAATCATTATTGGGACACCACTTGTCAAGGATAAGCATGATTCAATCTTTCATTATGCCAAAGAAGAAGAGGTTTGAGTTGAGCATCAAGAGTTTATTTCTCAAGATCTTCTTGATCACATTATATATATTCTTCATCAAGATACTTATGAAGAACTTGTATTAGCTGATAAATATGAGGTACAAACAAATCTTTCTCTAGAAGGAAGCCATGAAGATAACTCACATATAACCATTGTTGAGACGGAGAATATTATTGAAGTTGATTATCACTCATAGAAGTTGTATCATGATTTATTGATTTAGATTGAAGATTTTAAGATTGTAGATTTAAATGATAAGATAGGATAGAAATTTAGAGATTCATATGAGGTTTACACTAATGTTTTGGAGCTTTAAGAAGGAAATGTTATTCTGAATATGCCAAGGCAAGATGAGCTAGATCTTGAGTGGATAGATGAGATGCCATTTTTTTTACTAAAGATGAAGATGAAACAAGTGTAGCAGATCAAGAGCCTTCATATGAATCCATTAAAACATTGGAAATTTGTGATCAACATGATTCAAATGGTAATGATACTAATTAAATTTATGTATTTTCAAAAGATCATGAAGATATGGACTTTTGGGATGACTTGGAGGGATTTTGTTCATAGTTTGATACTCCATCTCCACTCTATAAGGAAATTGAGGAATGTAATATAAATAATAATATTTTATATATTAATCAATAAGATATTAATGACATATTTCAGCCATTTTTTAACACCTATCAAGAATTTGAAGATATTAACAAACTACTACCTCAAATGGAGCATAATGAAGACACCAATCTAAGCATACGAGTTGAGTTGCCAATAAAATCATTGAATGAGAATGTGAAAAATCAAGATAAACTTATGAATGAGTTATAATTATAATTATTAATTAAATAAATAATAATATTGGAGGAGGATAATTGGGTCTTGGATCCATATCTTCAATCCATGCACCTGAGAATGGAAGTAGGAGGCCTAGCTACATCATTAAGAAGCCATGAACATTAAAATTCTCCAATCTACAAGAGGAATCTACCAAGAGGTGGAAATATTATTTAAGGTTATATGGTGGACCAAATATCTTTCCATTTGATCTTGGATGAAATATTTTCACTTCAGGTTGTTCTAGGTTTGTTTTATTTGAATAAGTGATTAGCACAAGTAATTATTTGATTCCATTATGTTGTGTTTACCCTATTTTTATATTTAATTAGGTTATTTTTCATTTATTATTAGTTTATTTTTTGTTTCATTTTAATATTGTTTTTGTTACAATAAAAAGAGGTGTTAAAAAGCCTAAAAGAGTCTGTTTGACGTTTAAGAGAGTCATCAAGTCAAGTTATCATGTATTAGATTACCATTGTCATGTGAAATCTAGTATATTATCTTGACCATCATGTTTTTAAATCCCTATGATTAATAAAAAATGTTGGTAATTTTTCCTATCAAGGCCAAATTCCACCCCTTATAATTTGAAACTTCTCAGGGTACTGTTATAAACCTTGTTCAGTGGCAATCTGCCTTGTAGAACCTTGTTCTTTTGCCTTAAAAGTGGAATTTTTGGATTAAAATTATTAAAATTGGTGTCAAATGTCATTTATTCCTTCATAATACCTTAAAATACTGTCATATTGATGGCATTATCCTTAATTCAAACTTCCATTCTTTAAAAAGGTCATTTAATGTAATTTTAAGCCAAAAAGGGTCATTTTTAGTTCGCGCATGCCAAATTTGGCACCCTAAAGTGTGTTAAAGGTTAATTATTATATTATAACATTATAATTACTTTTTTAAACCTATTAATGTACTTATATTGGAAATTCATAAGTCTAATTTATCAATAAAAGGCAAAAAAGAGGGTTTTTCATGTATTTTCAAGGCACAAGTATGGAATTGTACGACCATTTATATAGTAGAGTTCTGAATCAGGAAGAGGAAGGAAAGATAGATATATGATAGGAATTTCATGGAAATAAGGTGCAATATAAACCTTAAACTGGTCTCTTCCTTTCACTTTGTTAGTTTACACATAATGATAGGCCTTTAGGTTTGTAGTTGGTATGATTAGAAGAGAGAAGATTTAGGTCTACAATTTTTCCTAGAGAAACTAGACTTAGATACTTCCTGATAGATCAATCAGTTCTAAAATTGGATATATCTCCCTCATGAATCATCCATTTTAAGTCAGGGCATATATCTATATTTTTATATCCAGGGAGGTAGTTGATTTTCTACAATTTCTCCTCACCAGGGCATCATTTCAAGAAAATTCAAATTTGTAGGGATTCTCAGGGATATGTACTTAATTTCCATGGTATCCATTAGTAATTTTCCACACATTTGAGGTTCATAATAATCTCAAGAATATAAATATTAAAATCTATAGTTTGGCATGCTTCTAAATAATATTTGTACAGTCTATGTGAGAGAAAAAGTTTCAAAGATTTATTGGTTTCATGTTTGAAAAGATCTCCTTCATGTTTTCATATTTTCCTCATCCAAATTTTCCATGAGATTATTTATAATATTCATAAAAAAATACATCTTTATGTTCTCATGTATCTCAAATTTATTGTTTAGGAAAAACCAAGGTCTCTTAGCATATTTTAAGGAACTTAACATATTCCTAGGTTTCATATTTACCTTCTTGTCCTCATCCAATGGCCTTTAAACTGATACATCAAGTAGGGGATGGGATAATAATTTAATTTAACCTTAAAAATAGTAATGACATACCAAAATCCTTGTTATAACACGTCCATTTTATCTACCTTCATCCCCATTACCTTATCATTGCCTTTACACTAATGTAAGGATACATTTTCACTCTATCACCATTCTGTTTTGCATATCCCACCTCATCTCACAATCTTCCATCCTCCTCCATTCCATGAAATAATATTTAAGAAGGATATATAAGGGATATATGCCATCATGAGTATGAAGGATTGTAAATACTTTGAAAACCCTACTAAATTGTCATAAAATCATGACATGTAGCCAATAAAGTATAGATAGTGTCTTTTCATGAATTACGAAGGAAGGATTGACTTTAGGATATCTTTTTTGAAAATTTTGAATTCATTCATCTTTCATAAAAGTGTCATAATAAGGAAGACTCATGTTCATTTTTTGATACCTTCTCAAGGTCTAGCTCCATTCATTCCATACAAGTAGCATGGTAAACATCCACATATAGCACTGATAGATCGAGATGAGATCAAGTTTACATCAAAGAGGAGTTCAAGGTTATTTGAAGATATAGTGGAACTCAATTGAGATTATCAAAGGAAAAGTACAGTAATAAGGTTTTGGGAGATATATTTAAGTATTTTTCAAGGATAATTACACCCACTATCCATATAATGGACATACATAATCATCTTCAATTGTGTAAAGACATAGCCTTTTGTAGGTTAATTTCATTGTATGAAGGTATGAATGATGTTGAAAATGAAGTGTAATTTTTATTATTCATGTTATGGATTCATTAATGTTATAAAACACTATTTGGCTATCAAGTGTCTTTAAAAACCCTATAGGCATGTACTCAAGTGTAACTATAGTAGGTAAGAGTTTTGAAGAGTCTTAAGGCTTATCAACATGAAAATTCCATTGAGTGGACCATCAAATTCATCTATAGATATTATGAAGTGGATGGACTAATGAGATAGATAAAGAAACACTAATTTATTAAATGGATAAATAAAAACTAATGACGTTTATAAATGGATAAAGAAACACTAATTTACAACTATATCTAGCCTTTAACGACAACCTACAACTAAAAAGGTAGGCTATGATCTCGAAGAAACCTAAAAGAAATAAACATTAAAGGGAGGGTTGAAATTGTTAAGATATAATTTTATGATAGTAAATTAATTTATACATATTACCTATTATTTAAGATTCTAAGAAACTTTTGACCCTACTCCAGTCCATACACTCACCTATAGTCAAGTATGGAGAAAGAGACTATTCTCAGGAAGGTGGAATAAGGATCATGTAGGTGCCACTTTTGCAAGGTGGAGATTAGGAAACTTAAGTCAAATACACCATAAGTGAGAAATATAACAAATAAAAGTACATTTACATGGTAGGCATCCACCTATAATAGGTTCTCACAAGGTTTATAGGCTTGAATCTCATTCAAGTCTAGATGATAGAGAAAGTTGTGTGTTCAAAGGTTTGGTTATTTAAGTTTGGGTTAATAAGAATTTTGAGTGATGTTCATGATATTAGACCAATTAATGACCATTTTGAATCATAAAACTTAGTTCAAGTCATGCATTTACATGAATATCTATCTAAAACCTCCTTAATTCAATCAAACCTCCAAGTATGAGGAGAAAGAAGGCAGAATAGTTCAAGAGAGTTTCATGATAAAATATTAAAGTTTATTGTTCACATGAGGTTTCAAGATAAAAATAATTTATAATGAGACTATGATTTATGAAGAGTGATCTAAGATAAATTATAGTTAGGTCAATTGTCAAATAGTACACCTATAACCTCAAGAACACATGTTTATCTTCAAACTCCAAGCATGAGGGCAAAGTTCTTATTTTGGTGAAGTTTCATGATAATTAATGGTTCAAAATGAAAATGATGAGTATTATCATAAAAAAATCATTTAATGGCTCCAAAAAAGTATAATTCAAATACATACAGTCATTCACCATCAACTATATCCGTACAAAGGTGAAGATCCTCTAACACAGTCACATACATGCAAAGTATAAGGTCAAGAACATTAAAGTTAAGGACAAACCTATGATGTAAGATATTGATATAAATAAAATGATAGTTTTAAATATTCAAAAATTTGATCAAGTTAAGAAAGTATTAACAAGGTTAAAGATGAAAGTACAATAGGATTGTATAAAAATGACATCGTTTAAAGCCTAAAGACATAATTTGAGAGTCAATAGGCTATGAAATCATATGAGAGGTGGATTTAAAGTGTTATAATGAGTCCATAAGAAAAAAATAATGATGATAGGGATACTAAACATATAAAATCTCATAATTACCACCTACATCAAGTTTTTAATAGTCATGTCAATGAGTGTTCTTGAGGGGTTAGGATCTATGTTAGGTTGTAAAGGTTGAAAGCTAATCAATAGAGAATAAGAATAATTAAAAGAGAGGAATCATGGAATTTATAAATAATACTAACCATTATAAATACAAATCCAAGGTGGAAAGAATGAAAACATAGTAATATGCCTAGTCTCACTAGACCAAGCGAGCAACCTATCACTAGTTTTTAGGAAAAAGAGCCTATAGGACAAAATATGCATCCAAATGGCATGAGATTTTGTGGATCTGGTTCTTGTGACTTTATAAAACCATATAATATATTTTTTAGGTCATTTTAAAAGTTTAAGTTTCTACTATTTTTACACAATCCCCCTGCATGTCTATTCATAGTCACCATTAGAGCAGGCAATGTTCTTAGGGTACATACAGGTGTGGTATAGGGTTGAAACTTCATTGTGAGGTCATTTAAAGAATTATAGTATTATTTTAAATATACATATAATTTTTTATAGGTTATAATATTATGAAATCAAAGCAAGCCATGCCCTTGAGGGATAAAACAAGCAAGCATGCCTATAGCACCAAAAGGCATTTTCAAACCCTCTAAGCAAGATGACACATTGAAAATGATACAAAGAGATGTTTTATTCAAATAATTTATTAATCCAAAGTATTTAGTTTTGTTATTTTATTTTTATTGTTTTAGTTTTATGGGTTATATTCTTGTTAGTTGGTTTTATAGTTTTATAACCAACTTCCACAAGCTTTCATAGCTTGCTCATTGTACCAAAAAAATTAATTAGTTTTAATTGAATATAATTTTGATATAATTATTAATTCCAATAATAAAATTAATTATTTATTTTAATGGCATTGATCAGTTTGAAAATCTTTATTATAAATACAAAAGTAATAAACTATTTATATCTATCGACTCCTACCTACCAGGGTGCCAATGGGGGTCATCCATTTGCAGCCAAGGCACCTCTATTGTGATTTTGATGCTACATATTAATAAGATACACCTTGAAAGAATTAAAAATAAATTGGAGGAGTTCACGTTGTTTGTAGTTCCCATATTAAAAAAAAGTGGGATGGTAATTACCATCTGGTAATAAACAAAGTGTGTGATGCTTGAGAAAGGGTGAAGAGGAGCCAGATAAGGAAGAATGATGATGATACATGTATTATAATGTATCATTTTATGAAATAAATATAGGTAAAAAACAATTTATTTATCTGTGGGCTCCACTCAAGACAAGGTAGATTAATTTTTTGTACAAGTAAAAGACAAGAACGCCTTACCTCACCATTCAAGTAAAATCAAAATTATAATTTCTTACATACAAAGGAAGAATTTTTTTTTGATAAAAGATTTCAAATATCCATATATTTATATATTTATTATTATACAGGCAAAAAAATTTGTTTACTTGATAAAAGGAAGGTACATGTTTTAAAACCCTTTCGTGTAATTTTTTGATCGAAATTTGATCTTATTTTATAATGGAGAAATAAGGGTGTAGCAAGGAGTTATAAGGTGGAATTTTTATAAATTTCCAAAAAATCATTTTGTATTTGGAAACTATTTTTGAATGTAAAGGAAAAACCTCAAAGTATTATTCTCTTGTATTCACTTGTTTCTTTAACATCATGGCTAAAATCATGAGTTTGATTTCTGACACTGGATGCCTAACTCCTAAAAATTGTAAAGAATGGTCAATGAATATGGAAAACACATTAATTTTCAATGAATTATGGGATGTCATTGAAAAACAACCCACATTGCCCACTAATTCTGAAAAACTTGCAAAATTTCACAAACCTGACAAGCATGCTCTTGCATTGTTGAAATCAACTTGCAGTATACAAGTCATAATTCACATAGAAGCCATCAAATATGAAGCATGGAAAGCTATAAAATACTTATATGATAAATAACCTACTTATGATAAAATTGAACTTTTTATGTAGATGCTCACTACTAAACTTGTTGATGATAAAGATGTTTTAGAAGGTGTCATGCATAAAGAATTTGAAACAAGAATATGGTACTACTGATAAGAAAATTTATGATGAAATGCTCATTTCTATTATTTTGAATGGTCTTATACCTAGCTATAGTAACTTTCTCAAGATGTTACAACTTAGTGATAAGCTTAACAAATCTACCTTTGATTCAATTTGTGATTTACTCACTCAACATGAGTGACAATTTACAAAGAAGAAATAAAAATCTACTAAGGAAGCACACTGTTCCAAAATAGGAAATCCATTATATTAGCCCAATAGAAGACACAAAAATAAATATAGATACTCCCATAAGCATACTCATAGGCATAAAAATCATGCTGGTTCTTCACAACATTAGCATCATTCTAGACATGGAGATCATTCAAGCTCTTTAAAGCATATACATCATTCAGGTTTTTTTAAGCATGAACATCATCAAGAACATTCACATGGACATAAGCACAAACACATGCATTCTTATTAATGTGGATATTCTTCCTCTAGTTTTAATGGATGTGATAAAATATGCTAAAATTGTGGTGGCATAGGCCATCTTTGTATAGAATACCCTTATCAATGAAGGTCCTATCGACATCGACAGAAGGTAGAAGCACATTTTGTTGGACCCTCTAGCCATTCTAGTCATTATTTTGGGTCTTCTTCTAGCTATTCTTTTGCATCTTATTTTAATGAATGGGATGACTACAAAGTTATTTTCTCTATAGTTGATGACTATATCTTCTAAGATAGTGAAACACCCATCTTGTGTGAGCTGCTAGGCTCAAGATTGGGATTTGATGTAGTAGCATTTTTTGGCTTATGTACTTTGCTTTCATAGATGTAGTTTTTGTATGATCTTTGATGTGGGGAATTTTCAATGATTTGTACTTAATTTATTTGTTTCATAACTTACTACCTCTAACCTGATAAGGGGAGAAGATATTACATATTGTATTTTCAATTAGTCATCATTAATTTGTATTACGAGTCAGCATTGTGCTTCTAACATTGTTGGTGCTAAGCAAAGGCCTATGGGAGATGTTGGTGATTGTTGGGCATTAGTTTGAGATGTGTCATACATAGTATAGGGGTAGTCACTTTTTGGATGGTTTATATGTGAGGGTCAATGTATTTAAATAGTGTGTGACCATGTTATACTATAGTGTAGGGATGATTAGGATGTGGACCAGTCTAAGATGCACAGTGTACCAATTGTAGTTGTGGCATAGTCTACTTGGATGACTCACAGTTCATTGTTCCAATATTTCTATACCCCTTTGGATCAAGAGGGAGTTTATTGGGATCATTTATTGATCTAAAGTATTTAGTTTTTTTATTTTATTCTTATTGTTTTAGTTTTATAGGTTATCTTCCCATTAGTTGGTTTTATAGTTTTATAACCAACTTCTGTAAGGTTTTATAACTTTCTCATTAGACAAAAAATAATAATAATTAGTTTTCATTGAATATAATGTTGATATAATTCCTCCTTCCACTGATATAATAATTTTTTAGGTCCCATGATGATGATTTAAAGTAGGTATAATCAATGGAGGATTCAATTTCAGTCCACAGAGCAAATTCAAATTCAACAGGCTAAGACAGCCATTCGAACCACCTGATGAAGTGATCATATCTTTTTCCATGTAAAGAGTTTGACCAAATGATATTATAACTATTTTAGGACACATATTCACTTATAATTCATGAACAATTGAGGTTGGTTGAGGGGATGTGATTTACAAACAATCTCTAAGAGCATAAGCATGTCTAGAATGCTTGCATACCCTATAGGAAAATTTATTAATGTAGGTATATTCTCATAATTTTTGAATGATAAAAAAATATTATAATGGAATTTGAGGGGGTCTGTATAATATATATTTATATAAATAAGTTTGGATTTGGAGGTTTATACTTTATTAACCATTGTTAAGGAGGTTCACCTCCAAAACCCCCCCAAAACCTCATAATGACCAATTTTGAGAAAAATCAATTTTATTGAAATAAAAACCTCATGAATAAACCTAAAACCTATTCAAAAATTAATTAAACTTAGAGATGTTCCCATAAATGGTAATGTTTTGTATGGAATTGTACAGATCATGGTAGAAAGTAGGTTTTTGAGACAAAAAGATAAAATATGAGGTACAAGGTAGTTCACATGGAATAAAATCCATGGAGATCAAATAATGAGAATTTTTATTCATCCTAAAATAATAATTTGGTCATAAATACACCTACAAGTGTCCTTGGGAGCTCATCCAAAATATCCACTCTACAAAAAATCAATGAAAAACTAGCCTAGTCAACCTATTTAACTAATTTGTAGATGTTTCAAGCTAAGAAGGAGGTATTTCATGATATGAGAAATTGTTTCAGGTATAAAATCACCAATTTTTTTAGGTTTTATATAGGTTTTCAAGATTCATAAAGTGTAAAAGTTAGATTAATAGGTATATTTGGCCTAGTGAGCCTATTTGATCAAACGAGTCAAGTAAAGAATAACATTAAAGGGATGTTAAAGGATATTATGTGGACTTGTCACACTTCATATATGATTTTTAAGTGGATATATATATGCATATATATATATATATATATATATATATATACATATACATATATATATATATATATATATATATATATATACATATACATATATATATATATATATATACATATATATATATATATATACATATATATATATATATACATATATATATATACATATATATATATATATATATATATATATATATATATGTATATTACCAATTCATGCAAGGAAAGGGCTTAAGTGGAGTTAACTAGTCCGAAAGTGTCAGTCACTCTAGTTGACTAATTATGAGTTGACAAAGAAATACATGCGTGATACATGTTTTTCATGCAAGACTGGTTATTAAAATACTATTTAAATCACTTAAATTGGAGTTATAAATCAAAATATGGCATATAGATCATGAAAAAGGAGATTTGACAAGTCAAAGGGGCCCACCACCTCATTTCAACACCAAAGATACCAAGAGAAGATCAAGCAAGCTTTTAGACACACTTGAAGACTATTGTTATCAATTTTTATTTTAAATTAACTTAATTTTATTCTAATTTTAACTTCTCTTCTCTCTTTTACACTAATCTCTTGGATTTCTATTCTCTTCACACTTCTATATATTAAGACTTTTAAGACAATTTCAAGGATTCCTCTCTTGGGCATGATTAAACTCTACCAAGATTGATATTTTTAACCTTTCAAGATGGATAAAATGTATAATTTCATATTCTTATATTATTTTATAGTTTTTTTATGTTTTTTTATTTATACATATGGTAGTATGTTCTCCCTTGGTAGGTTCTAATCTCACCTAGTTACTAGTATGTCATTTTATGCAAGTCATGTATAGCATTAGATGTTGATTGATTGAGATTACAGTGGATATATTGAATAGTTATTACCTTGAATCAAACCTATTCCATAATTTCTCTTGTTATTTGATCTTTATGAAACCTCTATATTAAATATTGTTGCATAGGATTCCCTTGGAGTTATAGATTTAGTTTTTTGCTTATCTTATCAGTATTTTAAGAGCTCAAATTGAGTGGATGAACCAAAATTATAGGTGTATCAAAAATATTAAAATATATTTCCATTTTAGTTATCCTTCTGACCCCTTTTCACTCCAAAATCAAAGTAGGTTTTAGTAAGTTGAGCAAAGTGATACATCAGAGGAGCTAGCCTCATCAAAACTAGAGATATGGTCTGAGTTTAGGTGTCCCATACCTTAAATCATTCCAATACTAGTCTAAGTGTGAAGGAGATCCTAATAAATTAGTAATATATCTTCATCAATGTGTTATTTGGGTTGCTAATAGGACTTGAAAGAGTAACATCCTCTATATTGGTCTCCATTATATTTGATATGTCACCATGATGTCTATTATGTTATAAAGTTTAAATTAATTAATAGTGTCACAAGTTCATGACATAAAGAATCATATTGATATGTAATAACATAATACCATCCTTTTTAATGTACATAATTATCTAAAATTAATGGGTGTCATTGTTACCCCTTCATTTAATCAATCTCTCTTGATGTCATTATCTTGCCAATGCCAATGTCCATACATATTTACAATAAGGCATTTTTGAGGTTTAGATAACAATTTTGTGTTTTGGGGGTTTTGGTTAATTGGTTTATTCTAGGTCCTATAATCTAAATTATAATATAATTTACTATAAATAAAACACTCTTTCTTCAAAGTAAACACACCATCAGACATGGATCTATCTTTTATTCATTTGTCAAACTAACATCTTCTTAGATACTTAGTACTACTAACTTATTATAAAAAGATTATGTATATTGATATTTGTTTTGAATACCAAAATGGGATATAGTCCTTACAACAAATATACACATGCTTTGAGGAAAATATGTGGGATTTTTAACTACATATCTAAACTAATTTTGTTACCAAATCTTCCTTTATCTTGGTTTACAAGATCTTGTCTCAAATGAAGATAAAATAATAGTAACAATAGAGTTTTGACATGGTTAGAAGGGATTATATAAGATTATATTCAAAGATCCATAGTTTTGGTTGAGATATGTAGTTCCATAGGCTTGATATGGAATTTTATAGGCTAGTTATGGACTTCATCAGGATTGTTATTGACTTCATCAGGCTTGATACAGACTTTGATAGAACCACTATAGACTCAACTAGAAAGCATTTAAGTTAGATTCCAAGATGATCAAGATAATTTACATATATAAAAATAGTATTTTTTATTTATAGTTTGTTTATAAATAGACTTACACACACAAATATAATTTTCTTTTATAGATGTTTTTAGATATAGATTTGTATTTAAAACAAGATCTTTTAAATCAAGGAAAACAAATAATTGGTTTAGATATGAAGTTAAATTTTTTGTAATTTTATTTAAATCATGTGGATATTTTTTTTAATGCTTATGTTATTTTGGTATTCAAAACCAATCTTATCATACACAATCTTGTTAGAACAAACTAGTAGTTGAGAAGATCTAGGAAGATTTTATATTTCTAGATGGATAATAGGTAGACTCCTATTTGTTTAGTGTGTATATTTTGAGAGAGATATAGATAATTTTTTTTTAATAGAGAATATTGTGAATCTATAATTCTATTTTTCATGAATTAATGAATTTGATTACATTAATAAAGTACTAAATCATTTTTCCTCTTGATCTAAAGGTGAGCAAGGGCCCACTCACTGAAGGAATTAGAACATGTGTTTGGTGAAAAAATAAATAAAAATAATAATTAATAAAAAACAAAAATAATAATATTCAACAATGAAAATCCTTAGAGATTTTGTTGACAGTTATGATCAAAAAACTAACTTGTTGGCTGGTCATTTACTAAAAAATGAGCCTTGGCCAAAAAACCAAAAATGGTTAGACAAGGGAAAAAAAATGTATACATGATCTATAAAATTAGAGTTGATCATAAGTAATGATTTATCTTCCTTGATCAAATTAATAAAAAAGATATCATAATTACATGTCTTTGTATTTCACTAACTCATGCAAATTGACTCTATTAAAAACATGTGAAAAGTAGGAGGCAAGGACAATATCATGAATTTGGAGGTATATGTATCTTTTATATTTTCTTAGGATTATTTTTTAAGTTCCTAATGTATGTTGTGCATGTTTATCCTTGAAGGCAGTTTTTATATTACCATGATGTATATGGTAATGGTAGAATCTCCAAAAAGGCTATTTTGATACAATTCATGATAAAATAATTAGTTGCATGACCATGGGGTGGGTTTATTATATCATCATTATTATGTCATTATCAAAAATTTATGATTAATCATTGAGAATAAATTTTGGTAGTGAAATATTTGAAATGATAATGAGATATCAAAGTATATCTTTACCAAGTCTATTCCATGTGAGATTCCAACCATCTCACTTATTAATAATGTTTCATACTCTTTAAATATCTCATGAGTTGATGATTTATTCAATGTCAATACCAATTTCAAAAAAAAACATTCTTCAGCACTTCCTCTCCTTTGTAAAATCTGACCTATGTACAAACCCTGCAACTAGTGTGATTCCATTTGGTTTTATGTAGAGTTTACAATTTTGCAATTGGGTAGAAGAGAAATTTAGAGCCATAATCTATGGATGAACTCATGAATGATAATATAGATAAGGATGTGTTTGAATCCAATTTATGGCTTGAATTCTTTCAAAAATTCTAAGGGTTTGATGAAACCCTCATCATGTATTTTATTCTCTATTTAAAAGGGGAATACACTATAGTCAAAGGCATTCAAATTCCTATCACTAGTCAAGTGATTAGTGAATTATCAAACATTTTAGATTATGGAACTAATATATCAAGAAGGTCTTCCTTCAATGACCTCATTATAATATTCCATGGAGAAGGAGAGCCTCTAGTGAAATATGTTTAGGATCACACCAGGAAGGGTAAGGACATCAATAGAGGAACCCTACTAGATCCTTAGAGCTTTATAGCCTATTGGATAATCAAATACTTATCCTATGATGGGAAATGTAGTGTGTTGGGTTGTGCATATATAAAAATGCTAATTCATCTAAGACATGGGTTCAAAAGGCCTCAACATATAATTATTTTACCCCTATATTTTGTACAAGCATTTTAGGTTATGAAAATCAAGTAGGTCAATAATTCAGCCTCTATCCATCACTCTAGTCTTATTTAGTTGATTATTCAACACCACTTGTTCAAAAATGAGAATGGGGAAGAAGCATGGGCTACCTTTGTACATAATAAAGTAATAAATTAGACTCTAATTATAATAAAATCACTTGAATAACACTCCACTTCTAACCTTCTACTTCTCTAAGGTAGTCAATATAGCACTAACAAGAAGTACAATGTCAACCACTATGGTTGCTACACCAAGGCCTGAAGTTCCTCTCATTATGGTTGATTAACCATAACGTAGGAGAAGGTTAAGGCCTATATCCTCTCACATTAGCTCTAAAATTTCTTTTTAGCTAGGACTGTATCAAATTACAATCCCTATTGAAGATGATGAACCACTAGGAGAATAGGTTCAACAAAAACTAGAGCATGGCTACACAATGAGGACAACAAGGACTCCGTAGGCAAAACTCACTTCCCCACCTTAGCCTAAAGGGAAAATATGGAAATTTATCTTGGCAATTGATGATGAAGAAAGGGTTAGTATATAATTTATAGGTAATTTATGTCAAGAACCCCATTTTGGTCTAGTACCTAATGAGGAGAGGAATAAAATCCTCTCTAGCAAGAGGTATTTGAGAAAACTAATCCATTTATCACTTCAACTCCACCTTTTCCATAAAAAACACTCATTGACAAGGGTAAATATCATATGGTCATTAAGGAGGTCCAACCTTCTCATGTATCTAAACATGTAGAGTTGAAAATTTTTATTACCATGTTTAATTCAGAGTAAATGGTCATGAAAAAATAAAAATACATTATCTATTTTCTATCTTCATTACAATGTAAGGATTTTTTAATTTCACTTTTACTGCAAAAATTAGAAAATATCAAAGACTAGTATTTTGAAAAGGATAAAGAAATTATAATACTTACTAGGAAAGCAATTGAAAATGAAGGTGAGATTGCCAATCTATGGAGTCACACAAAGGAGTTATAAGAATAAATAATTCCACTTAGAAAACATCTCATTAGGTCACAACAATAGAATATATAACTAAAGGAGGAGTTAGTTCTAGTGTCTCAAACAGTCTGTAGTAAATCCACAATAAACCAAGGTTGTCAAAATATTGTATCCTATCTTGATATTATGAAAAAGTGGAATAAATTTTGTTTGTAAATAATGAAATTAAAAACATAGAATAAAATATTCAAATAAGAAAATCATAAATTTCAAGAAGATCTAATACAGACACAACAACAAAAAGAACAAGTCAAACAAACCCTCTAGTTCAATTAGGAGAAAAAATTATATATTTTATAATCCCTTCCCATTTTCATAGTTTATTTTTACACGATTAATTTTTTATATGGTAGTTACTAAGGATCTCTAGTGATTTACCTCATGATATTAACACTGTTGAAGATGTTTTATAAGAATACAGATTTAGTACCCTAGATAAACAAGATTTATTGTGTGAGTTTTATTTATGTGAAATAATCATGGTAAATATAAATGGATTCATATTTAACATTTTTTTTAGAGAAATTCAATTGATATACCTCATTTCTATTTATATAAATCAAATTTCATGGGAAGAAAGGACAAATGATCATCTGAATGTAGCAAGGGAGGTAGGTCTATGTGTTAGACCTCAATTTAGTAATGCATCTCAAACTCTTGCTTAGTTTAAAATTTTGTATTTATATAATCCATATATTTGGGACCATTACCTACATTCCCTTATTTATTGTATCATAAATTTTGACTTATTCACTCAACATTTCTTTAAATAGGTGGGAAGTACCAACAGTCACAGATGGAGTCTGCTATCAACTCCACTAAAAATAAGGGAAGTTATCTTTCTTACCAACATCATATGGACCTTAAAATTTGATTAAACCATATTGGAAATTAATACTAATGTGATTATTATAGTGGGACAAAATTTGTGGATAGTTATGAGGTTTTGACCACCCCTTTTTCTCACTCTTATGTCTCCTTGGAAAAACATAAAACCATAGACAATAGAGCACTTTAGACTATGGTATGAATTTATCTTAGTATATATGGATTTAAGCAACCCATATTTAATGATATTAGGAGAAGAAATATATTCCATATATGACCTTAATCAAATATTAGAGCACAAGATTTATAACTATGAGGAATGAAGAAGATAGTTTATAATGGTAAGATTTTTAAGGTGGATGGTTATTATGATTATGTGAAATGTTATGTATTAATGAAATGATTTTAAAAGTATAATAGTAAATTTTGGTATTTTTGAATCTAATCAGTTGAATGAATTCATGAATTTCAAATTGTGAAATTCATACATGAACTAGGCATTTGGGCTATTAATGGTTGGATTCCTCTTTGCCAATCTTTTATTCATTTTTCCTTTGAAATATATTTTAATATCTTTGTGAATCTCTTAAGTTGTGTATTTATTTGGTCATACTCATCATTTATTACTTATCCTTATGCCTAAATTCACATTTTATAGATGGTTGGGGTGGTCTAAGGCCACCAATGGACTACTCATTGGGACTAGAACAATGGGCATTTATTTATCCTCTATGAAATATTGGCATGCACATTTGACTTCAATAATTTACTTATTATTTTAATCAGTTGATGGATCTTTTACTAATATGTTTATATGTATTATTTAAACATTCAATTTATGTAATTAATTGATTTATTTTGTTATACACCATATTTTTAGTATTGGGTTTGTATTCTACTGATGAAGTGATAAATGACTTTTAACAATGTTAATACGATTAACTAATAAATTAAATATTGTACATCATTTAATAATAATATCCTTTTGTGATAAGTACTGCAAGGGTATTGGTATTTTAATAAAGTTTTAATTGGAAATTAATTATTGGTATTAATCTATTTTTTTGTATGGTCATGTGATAGCATGATATTATCCTTAAATGTTTTGACTTCATTAACTACTCGACCCTTATAACTCATAGTATATGTTAGTAGCAATGAATTTTAGAAGGGTGATTAAAGGATAAATAGTTATGTCTTAATTCTTTATTTTATTAAAAATTTAGGGAATTATATGCTTTAGTATTCACTTATTTTTCATCTTATTTATGGGTGTATAATTTTGAGAGTTTGACAGTCTTGATTAGTGATATAGAACAATTTCAAGTCATTGTAAAAAGAAAACATAGAATCTTGTCATTTGTTTTAGCTTAGGTCTGTGGTGGAATATTAAAAGGATTTTTTAAGATAATTATTCATAATTGAGTTAAGATGCTTTACTTAACAATTAATACGATATTTTTTGAATATGAAGATTAAGTGAACTTGGTCCTCGAATAATAATTTATCCTTTATGTTTTATGACTTGGATATTAGATCTATGTAAACATTATGACTACGTTGGAACCTAAAATTAGGTTGAACATTATAATATGTTCTTAATAGATATGATAATGACTTATATTATGTGATTTACATAATGAAAACTCATTAAGTAAAAATTTTAGCAAATAGTAAGATCTACTAAGATTGTTATGTAAATCATAAATGGAAAAATGATCAGTTTATATTCATAGATTAAGTTGTTATTCATGATGTGTATAAAATAATTAATAAGGGTGATAAAATATATCATTTTATACATTATGGGATGGTTATGTATTAAGTGTTTAATTAAGTTATTCATGACTCAATCAATAGCTAAGATAAGGGAAATAAAGGCTATTAAGATTACATAAGTTAGTCTTATGCATAAACTAAGCATATTTGTTGTAACATTAAGATTAAATGATTCAATTTTTTTAGAAACATATGATTCATCATTGTTACCAACACATTGACCAAAGGAAAACTAGGAATAGATATAGAAGATAAATCTCTATACAAGGATTTATGGAATGGTTAAGCTATAACACATATGAACTTGTTTGATTTTGATAATTATGAGATGGAAACTTATGTGGTATTTCCATCAATAGCAAGGATCATGAATGAATGTTTGAGTTTTGATTATTATATGAACATGTGGGCTATATGAGAGTTCTTAAATTATGTCAATACAATTGAAGTATAGTGCAAGGATTCCGATGCAAGTGATCATGGTAAAATGGTCCATTAATGGATAACACTAGAATGCATAACATTTTCCCACAACAAAGCATAGAAGATTTGTAATATTTAAAAAAGGTCTATATATACTATATTTATTATGGAAATAGTCTTGAAGCATACACTTGTTATATGATTTTTTTTTTTAAATTTTACATAAGCAAGATTGATATGATGATTATTCTATTATGAATTTTATTTCCTCTTCCTACTTAGGTTTACAATATTATTTTAGTTAAATATTTGAAGTTCAGATTATTTTATACCAAGAATAGGCACTCGAGTATGAATTAAATTTATAAATGGTCCTTTAAAAAAGATTGTGGATATAATGTCTTGTTCATAGTATGTGAGTGTATGGTAGTACACTAATACACCCCAAACTAAATGCTAAAGGGTAATAAATTTTGAATAACATCATTTAGAAACTATAGACATAGATAATTACATGTGTTTGGTTGAATAGAGTTATGGACTCAACCATGTTTTTGACATGTTGGTTTATTTGTAAGCTTTATGTTTTGTATTGCAGTTATTTTATATCAATGTTAGAAATTTTTTTGAGTTATTACAGAAGCATTGTGTTTTACTTGGAAACAAATATTTACATCATCATTAAATTTTAAAAATGAATAAACATGTTGTTAGATACATATAGGTCTAAACTCATATTGTTATAGTTTTTATTTTTTTAGATTAACACATTATCTCTTATTGATTGATTTTTATATATAAAAATTTTGCATTTCATAATCATGAGGATATATAGAAATAAAACCAACACCAAATACATACATATCACTTGAATATTCATTTGATCCTACTAGGTTGAAACATAGTTCCCTTTATATTCCATTAATGTCATTCTCACTATCATTATAATCACAACAATTATAGTATACATAATTATGGAAAGACATGGAATTGATCAAATAATTTTTAATATATTGAAACAATACAACCAAAGGTAAGTCATCAAAATTACACTAGGGTATATAAAGCAAAAAAATAATAGTATTAGAAAAGGAAGAATGGTAAATAATGGAGAAACAAATAGACTCGATATGAAAATAGAATCTTGTACATTATGGTATGTTTATGTCTTAAGTTTTTAATTAAGTTATTAATGACTCAATAAATAGCTAAGTTAAGGGAAATAAATGTTATTAATGATGCAGGAGCATCTAAAATAGCACCATGGAGGACTAGTTGCAAATGCAAATGAAATTCTATTGGGAAATTTCAAATTCTGGTTTTCCCTCCAAATTATGTAGATTTCAAAATTTCACCTTTAAAGTAAATGTAATGGTCAAAAGTTAAAAGTGAAAGGGTAAAAAGTGATGGCTAGACTGTTGATAAAATTAGGGGGAAATGGTTGAAACTATTTTCAACCTTAGTATATTGTTGAAACTTACAAACAACATTTGGTTTTGCTTTAAGCCCAATTTGGGCATAGAAGTTAGAAGGGAAATTCTTGAAAAGAGAGAAAAAAGAAGAATTCATTAAGGAGAGAGAAGGAGAAAAGAAGGGAATATGAGAGGGACATAGAGGAGAATAAGGACAGAGAAGAAAGGTCCCCCCATTCAAGGAAAGAAGATAGAATGAAGAGAAGAGAGGAGAAATAGTGAGGGAGGACCTCACTCAAGAGTTGTTAGAGTTAAAGAGAAGGAGAAAACAATGTGAGAAGGAGAAAACAAGGATTTTAAATCCATGGAACATGGATATTGAATCTGGTATTAAATTTTAAGTCTTCTATTGATCTATGAAAGAATGAATGAATGTATTTGTTTCATATATGATTTCTTTATGAATTCTGGTAACAGTCCTGTGTAAGTGTGTGTATGATGGTTCTCTATGGAATATTGAGAGAGACTGGTTATTTTTTATGTTGAGAGTAAGTGAAAATTGGTATTTATGTGATCAAAATATCTTAAGAACTTTGAATGTTATAAAAAGCCTAAACAGGCCTAAACAGGGTATTCAGGAATTCAAAACTACATCCCACTGTCTTAAGTAAAATCCACGTGAAAATGTTTGTATGAAGTATAAAATGGTATGGAGATAGGTCTATAAGGAAATAATGAACCTAAATCAAGAAGAAACAGGCGTTAGAAACCCCTTTAATGTCCAAAAACTCCATAGTTGGAATTCAGGCCTGTAGGTGACAGTATACAGGCAATGTTAAGGAAATTACATGTTTTGCATAGTAAATGGATAGATAAGTTTATATTTGATAGAGAATATGAATGGAGAAATATTTTAAACTATTGAAATGTTAATACATACCTTCAAATTCTATTGATCATTGTGCTAAAGAAGAAAATCAAGAACCCTGCTGACTGTCATACAAATACAGTCAAAAACACCTGAGATGTTAAGCATTGGAAGGTATAGGTGATTGATATGACCTGGAGGATAATTTGATAAGGTGTATGGAATCAAGAAATACCCTAGACAAGTTATTTTAACCCTTGAAATAGGGTAAAACATTCCCAGCCTCAATTAATAAGCTCTTGGCCTGTGACAGTCATGGGAAAACCCTGAATTAGGGTCAAGCCTTCAAAATGAGTCTAAATGCTTGAAACCTCTTGAAACTTTGTAATATGACCCTTGATGATGTTATAAAACTGTTGGAAGTGGTTTCAAGGTGTCACAGTATGGATAATTATGGAAAAGAATAATTGCCAAATGGATCCTAGGTGTATGTGAGATGGAGAGAATAGGCCAATATAGGAAAAGTGGATTTCTCCAAAGAAGTGCCCTAAAAAACAATTTATTCCACTTTAAGAAGGTAATGGGTATCTGTAATGATTCTTTGTTTGATTATAAAGTTTGTACTTCTCTCTAGACATGACGTTTTGCATAAAAGGAGGGCTAATTGAAACATGTCCTAAAGAAGAAAGTATAATTTCGTACAAAGCAACCTTAGGAGATTTTCCAGTATGTTATATAAGGGCTTAATGGGTATCTAGAAATGGTTTTACTTTCATGACTGAGTTAACATAGAAGGAGTTATGGCCAATAAATAGGGAAAATAGGGCTACAAGGAATGATTAAACTAAATAGGCCTGTATATGAAGTTAGCCTACAATTTGATGGTTACAGAGCAGTGTAAGATCAGTTTCATCATTTGGTATTAGATAAGGTAGGCTCCCATCATTTGGTATCAGAGCTTGAAGCTCTTGGGAATTGGTAACTTGTTGTTGGTTGTGATTTCTAATGAGTTGTTACAGGATTCGGTAAGAGGATCAGCAGGACAAGGCACTAGAAGACCCTGGGGAGAAAAGGTATGAATAATTTTTCTATTTGATTTGAGTTTGTTGAAGTAAATAGGTGAAGAGGAAGGCAACCAAGCCATTGAGGCTTAAGAGAAGAAGAAGCCAAGGAAGGCTTAGTGAAGATCCAAGAAGAAGCTTGGATAGTTTGCCAAAAGACTAAGGTGAAATAGACTTAGGTGAGGTAAAGGATGGAGTTTGAAGCTTGGAGAGCTCAAAAGTAAGAGATCAAGTGAATGCTCAAGAAGAAGATCCAAAGCAAGGTAAGCTTGGATTTGTGATTTGAGTTTGATGAAGTGATGTATAACGAGTTGTTGCAGGATTGAGAGAAGGATCAAAAGACTAGGATGCAAAAGGCCTAGGTGAGATCAAGGAGATTGTCAAAAGACCAGTCAAGGAGAAAATGCTTGGGTGAGACAAGGGATCAAGAGACCAAGGTGGAAAAGACTTGGGTGAAGATCTCAGAAATGGAAGTATTTTTGAAGGCACTGCAAAGCAACAAGGTACATGAGGGCACAAAGAAGAAAGCAAGCATCAAAGGTATGAACAGTTTTGTAATTGATAAAGAGATTGCTCATTTTAAGAGAGAGTTAGCTAAGATTAAAGATGAATATGAGTCTTGGATGCAGATGGACAAGCAAGCATGGGTATGGCCAATGAGGAAAAGATTGAAGTGGCCAATAGATCTCCTAGTGAAAAGGAGAAGGCAAAAGGATATTGCCATGAAGAGAGAAGCCCATAGAGGCTTGAAGAAGATAAGAAGGTTGCCAAGTGAGCAGCAAGAGGAAGAAGTTGTGAAGAATGTTCTCATTGTGGAGGACAAGAGAAGAGAAGAAGAAAGAAAAGATGAAGTGCCAGGAAGAGCACTTGAGAAGATGAGAGTATTGATGAGGAGAGCACTCATGGAGACATTATGGTCTCTTGTTTTTATATCTAATGCTGTTTTTGAGTGGGTAATTTCAGGTATTAGCAGCCTTATGAAGGTCAAGATAAGGGCCATGAAGAATGAAGAGATTGGTGCAAGAGAAGACACCAAATGCACAAGTGAATGTGCAGGAAAGAGAAGAGAGTTTGCTGTTGTTGATAAAGAAGAAGAGTTGCATTGGTTAATGCATGAGGGAAGTGTTGAAGAACCCATACAAGTAAGAGAAGAGGTAGAAGATGAAGCTGAATTCCATGGTATCATTTAATTCCAAGAAGAGGAAAGAGAGTAGTCAAGCATAAAGGAAGAGAAAGATTGCTCCATAGACCAAGCTATCAAAGAGGTAAATGAAGTGTTAAGACCTGATTTTGATTGTTATTATGAGAATGAAGCTGATAATGTATAGGTGCAAGAGTTAAGGAAGATTATAGAGCCCTCAAAAAGAGAATTTAAGCATGGGTATGTGATGCCTAAATGGTGGAAGAAGCAAACTCCCAAACAAGAGGAAGTGCTGGTACAAAAGCATGGTTACAGGATGCCTAAATGGCTTATGAAGTAAAATGATAAGAAGAAGAATCAAATGTGGGTGCCTAAGAAGGCAAAGAGTGAAGAAGATGTGAGTGTTGAGGTAACAACACCAAGAAGTCAATGGAAGAGGATGGAAAGTGATTCCAGCAGCCAAGAGAATGAAGATGAGAAATAAAACTTCTCAAAGAATAATGAGGTAGAGCATGAGGATGCAAAGATGAAAGGTAAACAAATTGTTTGTGATGATATTTTTGAATCCTTCAATGATATTTTCATGAGAAAAGAAAGATGGAAAGTGGCTGTGTGGACTAATATGCAGCAAGGAGAGGCTTCCAAGAGGATGGATGATAACGAAAAGAGAAAGTATGCAGCATAACAAACAAGATGGCTTCAAGCAGAGATTAAAGAAAGCAAAGAGACAGAAGGTAAGGACACTACAATTGTATTTGATAAGTATAATGATGTTGATGAAGAAATTGGTTTATGTGAAGACAAGGTAAGAAAATATGAGATAAAAGGTAAAGGGCAAGTAATCCTTGTGAGTGATCAGCCCAAGTTTGATGAAGAAAATAGTGAGATAGATGAGATCTTACTAAAGGAAGAGTTGAAGATGCTGGAGGAGTTGTTTGGTAATTCAAGAGAGATGAAGGAAGGTACAAGCCATGGTGAAGACAACATTGGGAAAAGTGAAACAAGAAAAGAGAAAAGCAAAGAGGCAAGGATAGTGTTGGTCAAGGAATAAGAGCAAGCATGTGAAGATAGCCAAGAGGCTTCATGGCCTAAATATTTTGATTCTAAGGTGGCTTTGAATGTTTTGTATGTAGGTATGAAGGTTGCTGAAGTGAATGACATAAATGAGTCATTGGAGAATCTTATGGAACAAGAAGAATTGGAAGACATATATGAAGATGAAGAAGCATGGAAGCTGGAGATGACAGCTGAGAAAGAGATGAGGAGAAGAACATTCCAGAAGAGGAAGAACAACAAGATGAAAGACAAAGACCACTAAAAACAAACACAAGCATTGGCATTGACAACAAGACCTTGGGATCTAGGTATACAAGTGAAGACTAAAGTGAGGAGGAAGCATGACATTTGAACTAAGGTTCAAATCTTTTCTAGAGGGAGAGTATGATGCAGGAGCATATACTATAGGACCATGGAGGACTAGTTGCAAATTCAAATGAAATTCTAGTGGGAAATTTCAAATTCTAGTTTTCCCTCCAAATTGTGTAGATTCCAAAATTTCACCTTTAAAGTAAATGTAATGGTCAAAATTTAAAAGTGAAAGGGTAAAAAGTGATGGTTAGGCTGTTGATAAAATCAGGGGGAAATGGTTGAAACTATTTTCAACCTTAGTATATTGTTGAAACTTACAAACAACATTTGGTTTTGCTTTAAGCCCAATTGGGGCGTAGAAGTTAGAAGGGAAATTCTTGAAAAGAGAGAAGAAAGAAGAATTCATTAAGGAGAGAGAAGGAGAAAAGAAGAGAAGATGAGAGGGACATAGAGGATAATAAGGACAGAGAAGAAAGGTCCCCTCATTCAAGGAACTAGGATAGAATGAAGAGAAGAGAGGAGAAACAGTGAGGGAGGACCTCACACAAGAGTTGTTAGAGTTAAAGAGAAGGATAAAACAATGTGAGAAGGAGAAAAAAAGGCTTTGGAAGCCATGGAACATGGAGATTGAATATGGTATTAAATTGTAAGTCTTCAATTGATCTATGAAAGAAAGAATGAATGTATTTGTTTCATATATGGTTTCTTTATGAATTCTGGTAACAGTCCTGTGTAAGTGTGTGTATGATGGTTCTCTATGGAATATTGAGAGAGACTGGTTATTTTGTATGTTGGGAGTAAGTTAAAACTGGTATTTATGTGAACAAAAGATCTTAAGAAGTTTGAATGTTATAAAAAGCCTAAACAGGCCTAAACAGGGTATTCAGAAATTCAAAACTACAACCCATTGTCTTAAGTAAAATCCACATGAAAATGTTTCTATGAAGTATAAAATGGTATGGAGATATGTCTATAAGGCAAGAATGAACCTAAATCAAGAAGAAACAGGCGTTACAAACCCCTTTAATGTCCAAAAACTGCACAGTTGGAATTCAGGCCTGTAGGTGACAGTATACAGGCAATGTTAAGGAAATTACATGTTTTGCATAGTAAATGGATAGATAAGTTTATATTTGATATATAATATGAATTGGTAAATATTTTAAACTATTTACATGTTCATACATACCTTTAAATCCTATTGATCATTGTGCTAAAGAAGAAAATCAAGAACCTTGCTGACTGTCATACAAATACAATAAAAAACACCTGAGATGTTAAGCATTGGAAGGTATATGTGATTGATATGACCTGGAGGATGATTGGATAAGGTGTATGGAATCAAGACAGACCATAGACAAGTTATTGGAACCCTTGAAACAGGGTAAAACATTCCCAGCCTCAATTAATAAGCCCTTGGCCTGTGATAGTCATGGGAAAACCCTGAATTAGGGTCAAGCCTTCAAAATGAGTTCAAATGCTTGAAACCTCTTGAAAATTTGTAATATTACCCTTTATGATGTTATAAGACTATTGGAAATGGTTTTAAGGTGTCAAAATATGGTTAAGTATGTAAAATAACAATTGCCAAATGGATCCTAGGTGTATGTGAGATGGAGAGAATAGGCCAATATAGGAAAAGTGGATTTCTCCAAAGAAGTTCCATAAAAAAAAATTTATTAACCTATAAGAATGTAATGAGTATCTATAATGATGCTTGGTTTGATTATAAATTCCGTACTTCACTTTGGACAAGACGTTTTGCACAAAAGGAGGGCTAATTGAAACAGGACCTAAAGAAGAAAGTACAATTTCATACAAAGCAACCTTAGGATATTTTCCAGTAAGTTATAGAAGGGCTTAATGGGTATCTATAAATGGTTTTAATTTCATTATTGAGTTAACCTAGAAGGATTTATGGCCAATAAATAGGGAAAATAGGGCTACAAGGAATGATTAAACTAAATAGGCCTGTATATGAAGTTAGCTCACAATTTGATGGTTACAGAGCAGTGTAAGATCAGTTTCATCATTTGGTATCAGAGCAGGCAGGCTCCCATCAATTAAGAATACATAAGTTAGTCTTATACATAAAATAAAAATGTTTTTTGTAACATTAAGATAAAATGATTCACGTTTTTAAAAAACATATGACTCATAAATGTTACCAATGCATTGAGCAAAGGACAACTAGGAATAGATATAGAAGATAAATCTCTATAAAAGGACTTATGTAATGGTTAAGCTATAACATGTATGAATTTTTTTTATTTTTATAATTATTAGATGGGTAATTATGTGGTATTGTTCATCATTATCAAGGTTCACAAATAAATGTTTGATTTTTGATTATTATATGAACATGTGTGGTATATGTAAGTTCTTAAACTATGTCATTACAAAGGAAGTATAATGAAGGGATTCCTATGAAAGTGATCATGGTCAAATGGTAAATCAATGGATAAAAATATTATTCATAAAATTTTCTTGTACCAAAGCATAGAATATTTTTAATATTAAAAAAAGGTCTATATATATTGTATTTCTTTTGGAAATAGTCTTGAAACATACACTTTTTATTATCTAAAATTTTATATATTTTACTTAAGCAAGATTAGTATCGTGATTATTTTAATATGAATTTTGATTTTCTTCCTATTTGGGTTGATGATATTATTTAAGTTAACTCTTTGAGGTGTCAATTATTCTCTACAAAGAATAGGCACTAGGGTATGCATTAAATTTATAAATGGTCCTCTTATGAAGATCATGGATACAATGTCTTGTTCATAGTATATGATTTTATGGTAGTACACTAATACACCCCAAAATAAATTCTAAAGGGTAATAAATTTAGAATAACATCATTTAGAAATTATATCCATAGCCAAGTACATGTGTTTGTTCGAATAGAGTTATGGACCAAACCATGTTTTTTACACATTGGTTTATCTATAAGCTTTTTGTTTTGTACTACCATTATTTTATCTGTGTTATACAAAAAATAGAGTTGCTATAGAAGAATTGTGGTTTATTTTGAAACAAACATTTACATTATCATTAAATTTGATAAAGGAATAAACATGTTATTAGATACATATAGGTCCAAACTCATATTTCTCTAGTTTTTTATTTTTTTAGATTAATACATTGTTTCTTATTGATTGATTTTTGTATCTAGAATTTCTGCATTCCATATTCATGAGGACATATATAAGGAAAACCAATACCAATGAAAAACATATCACTTGAATATTAATTTGGTCCTACTAGGTTGAAACATAGTTCCCTTTATATTTCATTAATGTAATTCTCACTATCATTATAATTACAACAATTATCATATACATCATTATGAAAAGACATGGAATTGATAAAATAATTTATAATATATTAAATAATACATCCAAAGGTAAGTCATAAAAATTACACTAGGGTTTAAATAAAGAAAAATAATAATAGTATTGTATAAGGAATAATGGACAATAATGGAAAAATAAATAGATTTAATGATATGAAAATAGAATTGTGTACATTATGGGATGGTTATGTCTTAAGTTTTTAATTAAGTTATTAATGACTCAATCAATAACTAAGCTAAGTGATGGTTATGAATATTAATGACTCAATTAATTTATTATGGGATGGTTATGGCTATTAAGAATAAATAAGTTAGTCTTATGCATAACCTAAGCATGTTTTTTAGAACAATAAGATAAAATGATTCACATTTTTTTAAAAACATATGACTCATCAGTGTTATGGGCACATTGACCAAAGGACAAGTAGGAATAGATATAGAAGATAAATATCTATACAAGGACTTACAAAATGATTAATTTGTAACATGTATGCACTTTTTATTATTTTTATAATTATGAGATAGATACCTATGTGGTATTGTCTATCATTAGCAAGGATCATGAATAAATGTTTGAGTTTTGATTATTATATGAACATGTGTGGTATATGTGACTTTTTAAACTATTTCATTATAAAGGAAGTATATTTCAAAGATTCATATGCAAATGATCATGGTCAAATGGTCCATTAATGGATAACACTAGAATTCATAACATTTTCTTGCACCAAAGCATAAAATATTTGTAATATTCAAAAAATGTCTATTTATTGTATTTCTTCTAAAAATAGTGTTGAAACATACACTTATTATTATCTAAAATTTTATAGATTTTATTTAGTCAAGCTTAGTATGATGATTCTTCTATTATGAATTTTGTTTCCTCTTCCTATTTGGGTTGATAATATTGTTTTAGTTTACTCTTTGAGGTGCCAACTATTTTATAACAAGAATAGGCACTAGGCTATGAATTAAATTTATAAATGGTCCTTTTTGAAAGATCATGGATACAATGTATTGTTCATAGTAGATGAGTGTATGGTAGTACACTGATACACCCATAACTAAATGCTAAAGGGTAAGACATTTTGAATAGCATCATTTAATAATTATATTTATATCTAAGTACTTATGTTTGATCAAATAGATCATGTTCTTTACACATTGGTTTATCTGTAAGCTTTATGCTTTGTACTATAGTTATTTTATCTCAGTGTTAGAAAAATATTGGGTTGTTATAGAATCCTTATGGTTTACTTGGAAAAAATATTTACATCAGCATTAAATTTGACAAGTGAATAAACATGTTGTTAGATACATATAGGTCCAAACTCATATTGTTCTAGTTTTCATTTTTTTAGATTAACACATTGTCTCTTATTGATAGATTTTTGTATATAAAAATTTTACATTCCATAATCATGAGGACATATAGAAATACAACCAACACCAAAGACATACATATCACCTAAATATTCATTTGGTCCTACTAGGTTGAAACATAGTTCCCTTTATATTTCATTAATGTCATTCTCAATATCAATATAATCATAATGATTATCACATACATCATTATGAAAATACATGGAATTGATCAAATCATTTGCCATATATTGAAATAATACATCCAAAGGTAAGTCATCAAAATTACACTAGGGTTTAAATAAATCAATAAAATAATAGTATTGTATAAGGACAAATGGAAAATAATGAAGAAGAAAATATATTTCAATGATATAACAATAGAATTTTGTACATTATGGCATGGTTATGTATTAAGTGTTTAATTAAGTTATTAATGATTTAATCAATATATAATATAAAGGAAATAAATTATATTAATAATACATAAGTTAGTCTTATTCATAACCTAAGAATGACTATTAAAACATTAAGATAAAATGATTCACATTTTTTAGAAACATATGAATCATCACTGTTACAAAAAAATTGACCAAAGGACAAGTAAGAATAACTATATAAGATAAATCTCTATACAAGAACTTACATAATGGTTAAGATATAAAACTTATGATTTTTTTTTATTTTGATAATTATGAGATGGATACTTATGTGGTAGTGTCCATCATTATTAAGGATCATGAATAAATGTTTGAGTTTTGATTATTAGATGAACATGTGGGGTATATGTGAGTTATTAAACTATGTCATTACAAATTAATTATAGTGCAAGGATTCCTATGAAAGTGATCATGGTCAAATGGTCCATTAATGGACAGCATTAGAATGCATAACATTTTATCACACCAAAGCATATAAGATTTTTAATATTAAAAAAAAGGTCTATATATATTATATTTATTTTGGAAATAGTCTTGAAACATACACTTGTTATCTATAATTTTATAGATTTTACTTAAGCAAGATTATTATGATGATTATTTCTATTATGAATTTTGTTTCCTCTTCCTATTTTGGGTTGATGATATTATTTTGGATTACTATTTAAGGTTCCAACTATTTTATACCAATAACAAGCATTAGGGTATGAATAAAATTTATAAATGGTCATTTTTGGAAGATCATGGATGTAGTGTCTTGTTCATAGTATATGAGTGTATGGTAGTACACTGATAAACCCAAAAATAAATGCTCAAGGGTAATAACTTTTGAATATATTCATTTATAAATTGTATTGATATTCAAGTACTTGTGTTTGGTCAAATAGAGTTATGGATTCAATCATGTTTTTTTACGCATTGGTTTATCTATAGCTTTATGGTTTATACTAAAATTATTTTATACAAGTGTTAGAAAAAAATCAAGTTTTTATAGAAGCATTTTGGTTTACTTGGAAACAAACATTTACATCATCATTAAATTTTACAATGTAATAAACATGTTGTTAGATACATATAGGCCCAAACTCATATTGCTCTAGTTATTATTTCTTAGATTAACACATTATATCTTATTAATTTATTTTTTTTTAATATTTTTTTTGCATTTCACATTCATGAGGTCATATAGAAATACAACCAAAACCAAAGACATACATATCACTTGAATATTCATTTGGTCCTACTAGTTTGAAACATAGTTCCCTTTAGATTTCATTAATGTCATTCTCCCTATCAATATAATCACAAAAATTATCACATACATCATTATGAAAATACATGGAATTGATTAAATCATTTGCCACATATTGAAATAATACATCCAAAGGTAAGTAATGAAAATTAATCTAGGGTTTAAATAAAGCAAAAAATAATATTTTTGTATAAGGAATAAACAAATAAATTTAATGATATAAAAATAAAATTTATAATAATTATGACAAGAGATATCCCTATAAGGTAAGGTAACATGCAATGCAATACAAGGAAAACTTGGAAAAAATAACATGTAACCCCAATAAGATGGCATAACAAGGCAAGGGTTAATAAAACCCTAAGTAGATTTAAAACCACTAGGTTATCCATGCCCTTAGCCCTTGGATATAAGAGAGGGTATTATATTAAGTGAATTTGGATATGGTGAATGATATAAAAGATAGTCTTAAACATGTGAATATTGAAGAGGATGACAATTTTAATGAAACAATCAGTCCTAATTCTACTAAAGATTGCAATATCAAGGGTAGTGAGACTTTTTGGGCTAAGGAATGTGTATGAATGGTTATATATTTAAATAAATTATTCAGAAAGATTTTATAGCAAAAATAATCTATTAACATTCAAAGGACAAAAAAATTGTCATTAGTGTGTCTAGTGAACCTGAGCATGGAGAGAGGGAGTGCATCAAAGCCCAAATTGATAAGTTCCATAACCCTAGGAAAACCCTTGATCTTTTTCCAAATGTTTAAATGGAAAAAAACCTTTTTTAGGAAGAAAATAATTTAAAAAATATTGGATTTTTTTTTTGTCTATTTGAATAAAAATTCTCTTCTGTCTAGGATATTCTTTGATAATTGGCTCAAATCTATGTGGGGAAGAAAAATGGGGATTTATATTAGTTTTTTATAATGGTTCAAAAGTTATCCTTTATGTTTTTATTTAAAAACTCCAATATATAGAGGAGGGATATTAATAAATCCTTATGGAATTTTGGCTAATCTCTTTTTAAGGCTATCCCATGGAACCCTGATGTGGACTATAATGACCTAGTCTTCAGAATTACCCTTGGATGAGTATACATTGAAAATATTCCAATTCATATATGTAATTTTTTACATTGAGATATGAATCCTCTTGGGGAATTACTTTGAATACAGGACACAAAAATGTCATTAGCCCATATGAATGTTAGGTTTTTGATCTCCTAATGTTTTCCCTAAATCCCTTAATTTTAAAATCAATGGTAACTCTAATATGTGTGTTGACAAAGGTATGGGAAGTTTAAATGTCTATTTTTATATAAAAATGATGGGAATATTATAAATAATTTCCCATTACTATATAATAAGAAATCTAGTCTTAATAACCAGTTAGTCTAGATGTCACAAAAGGATGAATGTAGGATGGGCTCATTAACAATAGAGGACCTTAAAATGTTTGAAAACCCTATATTTAGTAGTGAACCCTTCAATGGGTTTTCCTCCCCTGAGGATTCTTTGGGGGAAATTGCTTCAATTAATTCTAAAGAGAAAGGTAAGGATTTGCCTATATGTTTTCCCTAACTTTGTAGCTCCTCCTTAACACCTATTGATATGGCGACCTGCATATCTGATATGAATAATTTCCTTCCTAATTATTTAGAAGAGGATATCCTTGATGAGATAGGTTTTATATAATATTATAATTGAGAACTTAAGTATTATATCTCGAACGAATATGTTGTCATCTTAACAGATCCCCTTGATGTTAAAAAATATACCCCTAACAATTTTTTGCCACCTAATCTAATTTAAAATGGGAGATGAATCTTCTCTTATGTTCATTTCACCTATGAAGAAATAAATAAATAACATGGTTTATCCTCCTACCCATGACAATTATTTTCCTTTATCCCTCATTGAAACTAATGTGCCTAAAATTGGAAGTCAAAAATAGGTGGAAAAAGGATTAAGACTAAAAAAAATGTTCCTCTTCATGGGCTAGCTCCTATGATTGATAGTGATAAATATAAAGACATCCCCCTTGGAAGTATTGATGTGGCTAATAAGAGAAAAATAAAATATAATAAGGTCCCTGAGTACTTCATAAGTATTTATAAAAGTGGGGGTAACCTCCAAGGATAGGGTAAGTGACCCCCCCTCTCATATCTATGTAGATTATTAGTTGAAATGTTAGGGAATTAGAATCCTCTAATAGGAAACCTATTATGAGGTAGTTTGGACACTCCAGAGAGAATTTGGCTTTATTAATTTAAGAGTTCAAATCTAAGGGATCCCATATGTCTCTAGTCCTAAATTTTATTTGGCCAAATGTTGCTTAGTTATATACCAATCATTAGAGAGGTAACAGAGGGTCCTCCATCTTGATTAATCTTAACTATTGGGAGTGCATTATTGATCATGGAGTTTTGCCCTGTAATATAGTTATTTGGGTGATATTGGAGAAATAAAATCACTGTTTTGGTCTTTGATAAAATTGGTTCTAGTCATCCTTATTGTTTTTTTATAGTGATATTGAATCCCTTGAACATCTTTTTTTTCATGTCCATATATTGCTAAAATTTGGAATTATTATCTTAAAGGTTAGTAATTGGTATTTGATTGTGATATTAGTTGGATTAATATTGAGTTTGGTTATGTGTGTCTTAAAAATAAAGTTCATCCTTTTTTTTCACAAATTTTTGCTTATTTTTTCCACTGAAATATTGTATTTATATGGAGGCAAAGGAATCTTGATGTTTTTAAGCAAAATCTAGGGTGCTTATTGACTTCACTATTGAATTAATTATTAGAATTATTTCCTTGAATTTTTTTATTTAGCTAAAGGTTCCCCAACCACAATTAGAATAGTTTTTAAGATATGGTATACTAAAAATTACTTCTAATTTCTTGATGGACTCTAGAAGATATCCTAAACTTATTCCCCATCAAAAATGAGGCATATGTCATGGCTTGAATGATGATGTCAAATTTTTTGAATATGAGTGGGGTTGTATTAAAGAGACTTACTTTGAATAGGTAGATGACCCTATTCATGCCCTAGTTAATTTGTCTGAGTTTGATAAGAATGGTTTTGATAGTTAGCTTGTTATCAATAATGATGTAATTATCACTAGATAAACTAATGATTTAGTCACTCATACAAGTTTGAATGAATATGGTGAGGATGTGGATGTTTTTATGGAACTTTATGTTAATCTATTCTCTATTGGGAATTTCACTATTAAATCAACTCCTCCTACCACTATCCCCCTCTTGCTATAGAATTATGATGAACAAAAGGATCTATGAGATCTGATTAATGACAACGTAAATGTTATTTTTGGTAAACTTAAAAATCTCATTGAAAGGGGTCATGTTTCTAATGTGGAAGATATTATAAATTATTTTAAATCCAATAATATGAAGTCCCATCTTAGAAAGTTTGAATGATGCACTCCTCCTTCGAGTAGTGGTTTGAATTAGAGGGGACCTATTTTGGAGTCAAACCTTAGAGTGGGACTTATTCTTATGAACACAAACTTACATGATGGTTATAATGTGGAAAAAATCACTAATAAGAGGGTGATTGATATTTTGGTGATGTAGTTGTTGGTTCATAGTAAAACCCTCTTCTTTGGATGGTTGGTTAGGTGTCTATTTTTTTGTTATTTTCTTCAATTTTATTTATGTTTCATGTCATTATTATTTGATAAACATGTTCATCAATAAATAAAAATGTTTGAATTTCATGAAACTAATGTAATGATGTTATAATGAGTATAATAAATTCATTTTGTTGTGCACGTATCTATTTTTTATGCTGATTATATGTATTAAGTTTAATTGTATCATGCTAAGTTTAATTATATCTATTGTGTACATTGATATGGCCTACATAATGGATATTAATCACATTAGGATTTTAAGGATAATAAATAATGGATATAAGTTAGGGATTGAGATGAAGAAAATCAAATAATTAGAAGTCATGGATTTTAGATCTAGAAATGTGGAACACATCTAACCATAGAAATATGAACTAAATGAAGATAGAGTTCAATATGGATTGCATGTATTAAGCTAAATTATATAATATTAAGTTTAATTATATCTATTTTATATGTTTATATGGCCCACATAATGTATATTAAGTACATTAGGATTTGAAAGATATTAAATAATGGATATAAGTTAGGGCTTGAGATGAAGAAAGTCAAAGACTTAGAAGTTATGTATTTTAGATATAGAAATGTGGAATGCATCTAACCATATAAATATGAAATAAATGAAGATATATATTAAGTTTAATTATATCTATTTTTTATACTGATATGGCCCACATAATAGATATTAAGTACGCTAGGATTTAAAGGATATTAAATAATAGATATAAGTTAGGGATTGAGATGAAGAAAATCAAATAATTAGAAGTTATGGATTTTAGATCTAGAAATGTGGAAGGCATCTAACCATATAAATATGAATTAAATTAAGACAAATTTAAATATGTATTATATGTATTAATTTTAAATATATCACATTTAATAAGTTTAATTGTATCTATTTTGTTTTGCATGTCTATGTGATGATTGTTTATCTATGTGATGGTTTCTTATCATTATCATAGACTTCATTAAAAAAAGAAAGAAAGAATGTGTTTAATCCTAAAAATTTTATCTAAGGTGATCTTATCATTAATAACATACACATGCTAGGGTCAAGCATTAATTACTTATATGTTTGAGAAAATGATACATTAGGAGAGAATCTTAAATCATGATATATGAAACAAAATTTTTTATCTATTATAGACACATTTTTACACAATTGAAGTATGGATGCAAAATATTAACAATAATTCCTATAGTGAATGCCTAATGTTTGAGAAAAGATAATTTTAAATTTTCCAACAAACCATAGACATAAAACCCAATTATAACACATAGGAAAGTATATTAGGATTTGAAGGCCATTAAATAATGGATAAAATTTAAGGATTGACATGAAGAAAATAAAATAATTAGAAGCTATGGATTTTAGATCTAGAAACATGGAATGCATCTAACCATAGAAATATGAACTAAATTAAGATAAAGTTAAATATGGATTATACATATTAAGTTTAATTGTATCTATTTCATATTCTAATATGGCCCACATAATGGTTATTAAGTACACCATGATTTGAAGGATATTAAATAATGGATATAATTTAGGGCTTGAGATGAATAAAATCAAAGAATTATAAGTTATGGATTATAGATCTAAAAATGCGGAATGCATCTAACCATAAAAATATGAACTAAATTAAGATAGAATTTGATGTAGGAACATCATGATTTTGTTGTCAATTTGATTTAATTTGGTCTTATAGGTCCTATAAAGACCCAATAAGGGTGTTAAATTTAGTAGGTAGATATCTATTGGAGGTTATTGGCTTTGGGAGAGTTTCCCATGAAAACCTTAATTTGAATATTTAAAATTATATTAGTATGATAGAGTATTTTGAGGATGTTTCAAGTAATGTAATTTTGTAAAATGTTGTTATAGGGTATTAAATGAGTATGTGTGGGTAAATATAGGTGTTATACATATTATATAATAAGTAAAATTATCAAGAATATGAATGTTAAGTGTAATGTCCATATGAGATTTAGTTATCTTAAGAGGTAGTTATCAAGGTAGTTTCTTGTGTATGTAATGAGATTTAGGATTGTAATAGAGTTATTCTCATAGGATAAGTCAATGAGGAGGTAGGATATTTAGTTATGGAATTTATAATGATATAGGTATAGAGAAGAGAAATATGGGAGAGTACTAGTACTTCTGTCTTCTATCAAGAGGACATAGTTCTCCATGTACATGCATATAATCAATAAAGTTGTAGTGTTTGAGTGTTTCAAGATATGTATCTAGGATTTGTATTGAAATTGGTTTATAAATAAAATTTAAAATTGAATATATTTAATCCTTTAGGTATAAACACTCTGTAATGTAAGTTTGTTATGCTTGTGTTACATGTCTATCATCAAGATTTATGTTGGTTTCAAGAATTCTGTGAGACAAATGAAGGATGATCCATAATAAGCTAATATGTAATGAGTTATAATGTTATATTATTATTTTTAATTTCAATAATCTATCATCCATATGTATGGGTGTTTACTTTATCACAATAAAGGATTAAGGAAATTCTTTAAAAAAATTGTGTATATACCCTGCCATCAAGAGATAGTTAAGAACTTGTTTGAATGATTAAACCTTGAAGGAAGTGAAATTTTATATGGTTTTAAGTAAAAATAGGAGATAAATGTTTTATCATGAAAACATTTAAGGATAATTTATATACAATAGTCAATCAAATATAGATTCAAACCCTACCCTAGTTTGTTATAGATAGATTGTTTATGCTTTATTTGAGTAAGAAAATCAAGAACCCTGAGGATGATGGAATAATGCATTATATATAAGTTGATATGATATGAATATAGTTATAAGGATATAAATAAGTATTTGAAACTAATATATGAGTGACTAAGAACATTTGGTAAGTTATAAATTTGTCTAAACCTTGCTTTTAATGCTCTATAGGTAGGACTATGTCAAGATAAAACAATAGAATTCATAATTGAAAGGTGATAGGAGTATTTTAAAATAAAATAAATTTTTAAAATTGTGGTATTAGTTTATAAATACATTAATATGGTCTTTGGAAACTTTTAAAGGCATAAATGTTCATGTAAACCCAAATTAAAGTCTCTTAGGCCTGTACAAAGTTCAAAAACCCTAATTTAGGGATAGATTCCTAAAAGTTGAATATAATGAGATTTAACTGATGTAAATGATTGAAAGTTTGTATTTTTATTTTTATTAATGTGAAACACATTATTTTTAAGTTTTATATGGGTAAAATCACCGTACATACAAATTTTAAAGACTATGTGTAAGAAAGAAGCCTAGAGACCTAATTAGGTATGTGCAAGAGTGGGGAAATGTGTCTAGGAAGTGAACCATGTCTTAAAAATTCATGAGGAGGTGTAATATTATATAGGGTGTCATATTGTGTATTTATTTTCTAAACACTAGGTGATACCTATCTAGACCAAAAGAAAAATAAAAAAGGCTATAAGAAAGGTATGCAAATGAGCAGTGTTGCTTAAGGGATTGAAAGGAAAGAATGAGGTTAGGAGATGGGTTGGATCAAGTCATTTATGAAAAATAAAATATTTCTAAGGATTTTTAATATACCCAAGATTATTAGATAGAGAATTTAAGGGATGTGGTTAAGGAAACATATATCCTAGTGAATGCTAGTATATGAGATAGTATCAGAGAAGATAAATAGGATAAGCTGTATGAGAGAGATTGAAGTCTATGGAAGGTTCCAAAGTTGGATAAAGGTACTAAATAAATTTATTCAAAATTTCTTGGATGATAATGGAGTCAAACTTAGTGAGGAGTTGATACACAAAAGGGACTAAAAAGATTAAATGCATGATGTAGTGATTGTAGGTGTTAGAGTTGGGTCTAAAAGAGAATGAAAGATTTTATCTACATCATTTGGTATTAGAGTATAAGTAAATTTAATTGAAATAATAACAAAAAGGTCATCTAGTAAACAAGGTACATGTATTGTGTGTTTTTCATTTGAGTTTTCGATATGTTGATGAGATAGTGATGAGTTGTATGTGAGAGATAAGATTGGTATCCAGATTGAAAGCCAATGAGGATTATGAAGAAGAGTGAGATATATTTGAAAGATTAAGATTTATCTCAAACATTATATTTAATATATATAAATAGGTCATATTCAAAGGATAAGAGAGAGAGAAGAGAGACCTAGGTGAGAGGTCATGAGGTGACAAGTAGAAGAGGCTTGTCAAAGTGGTATAGGTCCGAATGAGACCAAAAGATTGAGAGACATATTAAATAATATGAAGATAGAGAAAGGTAATAGAAAACATTTCATGATTAATAATATCTACCATAAAGATAATATGATGCATGATGACACCAAGAAGAAGAGAGAAATAAAAAAGGAGATGCAAGAAGTGAGGTAGTAGTTGGATGATTTACTAACCTTAATGAATCAAATAAAGGAAAGTGAGAACCCAAAATTTGGATGGATCATTATAAATAATCCAATTAAATGTACAATCAAGATATAAATGAAGAGAATAAGAATGTAAATCATGAGAGAGGAAAGAAGATAGAAGAGGTTTTTATGCAAGCAACTTAAGAGTGAAGTGAAGAAATACAAGATGAGGGTGCAAGAAGATGAATTTGAATAACACCTTAATATAAATGAGATGAATTTGAGTGAATTAATAGAATATAGTTATAAATAGTTAGATGAGATAGAAGATAAACAAGAAAGAGATTAGTTTGAAGGCCTCATTAAAGGCTTGGAAAATGAAGTACAATTGGGTAAAGAAGGTATGAAATATGATCACACATTTGTATGTGAGAGTGATTATTAGTTAGAGAGAGAAACTAAATCCTTAGAAATATATTTTCATAGTGAGAGGATGAAAAATAAAGAGAAAATATAGGTTTCATCAGTTGAGATTTGTAAGATGAAGGATAAAGATCATGAAAAGGAAGCATTGATGGCAATAGAGAAGCAAAATGGAGACATAGAGCCTTGTAGAGGTATGAATCTTATTGAGATAGTAGGTAAGCATGAAATTTCCATGGTTTTTTAGCAAACATTAAGATGATAACTAGTAAAATAGAGAATACAATTGTAGCGGTAGCATATTGGGGCATAACCCACCCATATGACAGAGGTAAAAAGTAAGGAGTGGATGCACATCAAATGCAAGTTGATGAAAGAAAGTGTTTCAAGTAAAAAGTCATGATTTCTTATGATAGATGAAAATATAAGATAAAATTATAGGAGTATCTGAAGCATGGTACAATAGTAGAAGATAGAGGATCCAAGAGACATGAAATGGAAGACATGGAAGAAAAAGTACAATAGTCAAAAAATTTCTTGCCCAAGAGTATGATGTAGGAGCATCAAGATTTTTTTGTAAATTTGGTTTAATTTGGTCTTATAAGTCCTATAAGAACCCAATAAGGGTGTTAAATTTAGTAGGTGGATTTGTATTGGAGGTTATTGGCCTTGGTAGAGTTTCCTACCAAAACCTTAATCTGAATATTTGAAATTATATTAGTATGATAGAGTGTTTTTAGGAAGTGTTAAGTAATTTAATGTTGTAAAAAAAAATTATATGGTCCTAAATTATTCTAGGTGGGTCAAGATAAATTTTATACATACAATGTCATAAGGAAAATGATCAAGACTAAGAATGTTGAATATAATGTCCATATGAGAGTTAGTTATCTTAAGAGGTAGTTATCAAGGTGGTTTCTTCTGTATGTAATGATATTTTGGATTTTAATAGAGTTATTTTCATAGGATAAGTAAAGGAAGAGGTAGGAGAGTCATTTAGTTAAGTGATAAGGATAGAGGTCCATAGAGGAAAAAGATGGGAGAGTAAAAATACATATATATTCTATCAAGAGGACCAAGTTTTTCATGTACATACATAGAATCAATAAATTTATAGTTTTTGATTGTTTGAAAAGATTTATTAATTATTTTTATTGACATTACTTTATAAATTTAATTTACATGTGAATATCCTTAATCCTTTAGATATAAATACTCTATTATGTAGGTTTGTTAATCTTGTGTTATATGTTTGTCATCAAGAATATGTGTTGGTCTCAAGAATTCTATGAGACAAATGAAGGAAGATCCATAATAAGGTAATATGTAATGATTTCCATTTTTTTATTATTGTGTTTAATTTTAATAATTTTTCATCCATATGTATGGGTGTGTGCTTTATCACAACAAAATATTAAGGAAATAGTTAAACAGATTGTGTATATACATTGTCATCAAGAGATAGTCAAGAATTTATTTGAATGATTGAAATTTTAAGGAAGTGAAATTTTATATGGTTTTAAGTCAAAATATGATGTCAATGTGTTGGCATGAAAACCTTGAAGGATATTTTATAGATAACAAACAAGAAAGTATAGATTCAAACCCTACCCTGGTTTACTACAGATAAATTGTTTATGCTCTATTTGAGTATGAAAATAAGAACCCTAAGGATGATGGAATAATGAATTATATAAAATTTGGTATGATATAAATGGGTTATAAGGATATAAATAATGAGTTATAACCAATAGAGGAGTGACTAGGAACCTTTGGTAAGTTATAATTATTTCTAAACCTTGTTTTTAACTCTCTACAGGGAGGACTTTGTTAAGAAAATATAGTAGAATTCATGATTGAAACATGATAGCAGTATTTTAAAATAAAATAAAGTTTTTAAAAGGTGGAATAGTTTATAAATACCTTAATATGTTCTTTGTAATGTTTTAAAGACATAAATGTTCATGTAAACCCAAATTAATGCCTTTCAAACTTGCATAAAGCTCAGAAACCCTAGTTTAGGGCAAGATTATAAAAAGTTAAATAAAATGAGCTTTAAATAATTAAAATGAAAAAAAAATATGTTTATTCATGTGAAAAAAATTACTTTTAATGTTTCAAATACGTACGGTCATCGTACATACATATTTTGAAGACTATGTGTATGAAAGAAGCCTAGAGACCTAATTAGGTATGTGCAAGAGTGGGGAAATGTGTCTAAGAAGTGAATCAAGTATTAAAAATTAATGGGGAGCTGTAATATGATATAGGGTGTTATAATATATATTTATTTTCCCAATACTAGGTGATACCTATATGTACCAAAATAAAAAGACAAAAAAGGCCATAAGAAAGGTATGCAAATGAGTAGAGTTGCTTAAGGGATTGAAAGGAAAGAATGAGATTAGAAGGTGGGTTGGATTAATTCATTTATGACCAAGAACATATTTCTAAGAAGTGTGAAGATACCCAAGATTAGTATATAGTGAATTGAAGGAATGTGATCAAGGAAACCTATGACCTAGTGAAGGCTAGTATATGAGATACTATGAGAGAAAATAAATAAGATAAGATGTATGAGAGAGATTAAAGTGTATGTCAAGTTCCAAAGGAAGATAATTGTATTAATTAAATTTAGTCAAAATTTAATTGAGGAGAATGGATTCAAATTTGGTGAGGATTTGATACACAAAAGGGACTGTGAAGATTGAAGGCATTAGGTAGTGATTGCAGGTGTTAGAGTTGGGTCTAGCGAAGAATGAAAGAGTTTATCTACATAAAATTTTAATATGGATTATATTTATTAAGTTTAATTGTATCATATGAATTTTAAAATTTTGATCTAAGGTGATATTATCATTAATAACACAAACATGCTAGGGTCAAGCACTAAGTACTTATACATTCGAGGAAGTGATAAATTAAGAGAGTGTCCTAAAACATGATTTATGAAAGGGGTTTTTTTAATCTATTATAGACATGGTTTTACAAAATTGAATTATGGATGAAAAAAATCAACAATAATTCCTATGGTAAATGCCTAATGTTTGGGAAAATATAATTCTAAATTTTGCAATGAACCATAGACATAAAACCCAAATATAACACATAGGAAAATATGTTAGGATTTGAAGGATATTAAAATGGATATAAGTTAGGGCTTGAGATGAATAAAATCAAAGAATTAGAATTTATGGATTTTACATCTAGAAATGTAGAATTCATTTAACCATAGAAATATGAACTAAATTAAGACAAAGTTTAATGTGGATTATATGTATTAAGTTTAATTTTATCATATTAAGTTTAATTATATCTATTTTATATGATGATATGGAACACATAATGGATATTAAGTACATTAGTATTTTAAGTATATTAAATAATGGATATAATATTTTCTTGAGATGAAGAAAGTCAGAATTAGAAGTTATGGATTTTGGATCTAGAAATGTGGAATTCATCCAACCATAGAAATATGAACTAAATGAAGACAAAGTTTAATATGGATTATATCTATTAAGTTTAATTGTATCATATTTAATAAGTTTAATTTTATATATTATTTTATACACTTCTATGTGATTATTTTTTATATATGTGATGGTTTCTTATCATTATCATAGATTTCATTCCAAAAAAAAAAAAAGAATGTGTTTAACCCTAAAATGTTGATCTAAGGTGATCTTATCATTAATAACACAAACAAGATAGTGTCAAGCACTAAGTACTTATTCATTTGAGGAAATGATACATTAGGAGAGCATCCTAAATTATTATTTATGAAAGGGATTTTTTTAATCTATTATAGACATGTTTTTACACAATTGAAGTATGGATGTAAAAAATTAACAATAATTCCTATGGTGAATACCTAATGTTTGAGAAAATATCATCTAGAATTTTCCAATGAAACATGGATATAAACCCAAATATAACACATAGGAAAGTTCATTAGTATTTTAAGGATATTAAATAATGGATATAAGTGAGGGTTTGAGATGAATAAACTAAAATAATTAGAAGTTATGGATTTTAGGTCTAGAAATGTGGAATGCATCTAACCATAGAAATATGAGCTAAATTAAGATAAAGTTCAATATGGATTATTTGTATTAAGTCTAATTGTATCTATTTTATATGTTGATATGGCTAACATAATGGATATTAAGTATATTATGATTTGAAGGATATTAAATACTGGATATAAGTTAGGGATTGAGATGAAGAAAATCAAAGAATTAGAAGTTATGGATTTTAGACCTAGAAATGTGGAGTGCATCTAACCATATAAATATGAACTAAATTTTTTATTTGATAGGTTAAAATAGGTTTTAAAGGGACCTAAAAACACTATTTAGTAAGAAAAAAATACAGATACTACAAAATGAAATAGGGCCAACCTGACTTATAGACATAAAATTTAGTAGAATATCAATAAAAAAGACCTAAATAAAACATAAAAACAAAGCCACCTATTATATTTCCTTAGAGTGACTATCTTTACTACTACCACCTATATAATTCTTCACATTTTTGCTTATCATACCAATGGTTTTAGTTCCCTAGACTTCCATCATGTTTTTGCCTTGTTATGTCAAGCCTTTAACATTATCAGTTGTCAGTTTTCCTTTCTTGGTGATGAAGCTCCTTGGGGTAATGAGAAGGTTTTTTTTCCTTTTAGGGCTCCCCTCAACTTACCTCCTTCTATCATTCTTAGTTCCCCTATCCCTTACCTTAGCTCATCAATTCATTATTTGAAATTGTTCCATTATTCCATGTATGAAACTAGCTACCTACCTAGTTTCTATAGATTGTTATGGAGCTCAATCAACTTTTGTCTATAACCCTATAGAAGTTGGGCCATATCATCATCCATCCTCCAAACTTATGTCATCTTTGATTCATGGATTTTAAATTTAGGGTTTTTGATGCTTTATTATAATTGAATACTTTTTTTAACTTTCTTGATTGAGCTCCGCTATGGGGGAGAACAATCATGGGATTTTATTTTCTCCTTCTTACCTCCCTCTTGTGGGTGAGATGGGTAGGTGGAAGGAGAGGCCTCACTCTTTCTACCCTCAATTACTATATCCTTTTTAGAGTTATTCTCTCTAATACTTTCCACTATATGGATTTCTTAGCTTCTCATGGGGGTCATTTTTTTAGTGAGAAGGATAATTAATCCTTGGTGGATTATGTCAGTCATGGGTTATTTATATAAGGATAGGACTGTGGATTCTAGAGACATGAGGAGATAGTATGGCAGACTAATCTAATGAACTTTGAAGTGGTTCAACATCAAGAAGTTGTGTAAAAAGATATGGGTGAATTTGCCTTCCAAAGCTAAGTAGTGCATTACCTATAAGCAAATGTCTAACCATCTTCTTAAAAAGTTAGCCCTTATAAATCCATATTGGTCCATTTGGTAGATGGTGTCCATCTTTAATAATTTATATATGATCTCTTACTTCTATTTCTTATCTTTTAAGGCCTTCATGTCCTCATAAGACATACTAGTAACATCCCCAATAAATTCCTTTGAGAATTGTATAGTAACTCCCTTGAAGGTCACATGGAATTATTTCTAGCTACCATAAAATCTAGTGAGAATCTCATCATGCCCTTCAATCTTGAGCATAAACTTTGTGAGTCTACCCTTTTACAACTTCGTCCCTTCTAATATATGAAGTAAATTAAGATAGAGTTAATTAAGGATTACATGTATTAAGTTTAATTGTATCATATTGAGTTTAAAATGTTGATATAAGGTGATCTTATCATTAATAACACAAACATGCTAGGGTCAAGCACTAAGTAATTATACGTTGGAAGAAATGATACATTAGGAGAGAGTCTTAAATCATGATTTATGAAAGGAATTTTTGAATCTATTATAGACTTGTTTTTACACAATTGAATTATGGATGCAAAAAATCAACAATAATTCCTTTGACATATGCCTAATGTTTGAGAAAGTATAATTCTAAATGTTCCAATGAACCATAGACATAAAACCCAAATATAACACATGAAAGTACATTAGGATTTTAAGGATATTAAATAATGGATATAAGTTAGGGATTAAGATGAAATAAATCAAAAAATTAGAATTTATGGATTTTAGATCTAGAAATGTGGAATGCATCTAACCATAGAAATATTAAATAAATTAAGACAAAGTTCAATATAGATTATATGTATTAAGTTTAATTATATCTATATTTTTATGCACATCTATGTTATGATTGTTTATCTATGTGATGGTTTCTTATAATTATCATAGATTTCATTAAAAAAGAAAGAAAGAATGTGTTTAACCCTAGAATTTTGATACAATGTGATCTTATCATTAATAACATAAACATGGTAGGATAGAGCACTAAGTACTTATACATTTGATAAAATCATACATTAGGAGAGAATCCTAAATCATGATTTGTGAAAGGGATTTTTTAATTTATTATAGGCATGTTTTAACACAATTGAAGTATGGATGCAAAAAACTAACAATAATTCCTATGGTGAATGCCTAATGTTTGAGAAAATATAATTCTAATTTTTCCAATGAACCACAAACAATAAACCCAAATATAACACATAGGAAAGTACATTAGAATTTGAATGATATTAAAAAATGGATGTAAGTTAGGGATTGAGATGAATAAAATCAAAGAATTAGAAGTTACATATTTTTGATCTAGAAATGTGGAATGCATCTAACCACATAAATATGAACTAAATTAAGACAAAGTTCAATATGGATTATATGTATTAAGTTTAATTGTATTTATTTTGTATGCTAATATGGCCCACATTGTATTCCTATATGGCACATTTTGGATATGTACATGTTATGTCTAGATTGTATCTCGATATATGTCCTATTTTTGATTTCATTATGACATAATTTGCATACACATATATACTATTTGACATATTTAGATGTGAATCATACATTGTTATGATTTGTGTATACATATTTACTTATTAAATATGTAATTATTATTTGTTGAACATGTTTAGAGATAGTTCAAATGTTTAAATTTCATGAAATTTATGTACTAATGTTATAATGATTACAATAAATTCATTTTATTATGCATGTCTATGTGATGATTGTTTATCTATGTGATGGTTTTTTAGCATTATCATAGATTTCATTAAATAAAGAAAGAATGTCTTTAACCCTACAATGTTGATCTAAGGTGATATTATCATTAACCCTATATTTTAATTAAATATTTATATTTAAATTAAATGGTACAAGGATGATATTCAAGTCTATAACAAGCCAATTCAATGTTAAACTCAAATATAAGCATATACTAAATTTATTATGCTAAGATAGTCTAAATATGGAAAGTAATAATATGATAGATATATAAATGACAAAAAATTGATGTAATTAGGTTTTTCTTATGATAATTAAAATTTGGATCTAAAACATGAAAAAACAAGTTAGAAGGATATTCTAGAAAAGTCATCAAATTCTAGATTTGACACATCTAGCTCTCTAGATAATAACATCAACTTAGGATGGTTGTGTCGATGTTACTATATAAGTTAGACATAAGTGTCTTATATAAAATATATGATATAATAGGATTCAACAACCTAGATTATTATATTTTTTTATTTGCCTTCGCTCTAGTGGATTTAGATTTAGGTTATAGACTATCCCTCTTTATGAAATGGTAAAACTCTAGTTCTCCATTTTTGAAGTCCTCTTAGGAAAATAGGTTAGTGGGCACATGTTATTGAGATAACCCCAATAACCCCACTATAATAGGGAACTAACTTCATATCCAATACTCCTTAATAGGGCCTCAGACTCATGTAGTTCTCCCCTCTGTGTTGGATTATGTGTGAATCATGCAGTGTGTGTAAAATAATTACAGTAGTGACCTAGCTTGTAACTTCTAAAATTAGGTGATTGGATTGCTCCTTTAGTACTTCAGACCTATAGATGTGTTTTTCATATGATTAGTATGGAAATATGGAAGTTTTGTTCAATGGAATGCTCTTTAGTAAGATTACTTAGTATTGTTCCCGTGTTGCTAGGTCAGGAATAAATGAGGGCTGATCTTGTATTTATATCAATCCCATTTGGAGTAATAACTAACATTAAATGATTTAGGCTAACCATTAGGATACATTTAATTTTTAAAATGGATGAATTTAGGTCACTAGACACTTGCATCAGGATGAGATAGTAATGTTGACACTATTATCTATCTCAGACATTAGTGTGTAGGGAGTAAGAAAATAGGTACAAGTTCAAAAATTGTAGAGATAGAAGATAAATACATTTTAATAATTATAATCAAGATATACACATTCTAAAAATCAAGGATTCAAACCCAATTAGATAATTTAATCATGCAAATTAATAAATATAAATAAACTTTTCAATAGAATAATTATAATAAATGATAAAAAATTGCAATTATTTTTATTTTTAAAAATTATGTTTATTATTTAATTTTATTTATGTTTAAATATTTTTATTAAATAATTTATTTAAATGTTTATATTTAAATATATAATATTTCTTAAATAATTTTATATTTAACTTTTTATAAACTTTTAAATTATTATATAATTAAAATTTCTTATGCACTTCAAAATTAGGGTTAAATTTTTTTTTTTAATCTCAAAATAATTTTATCTTGTATTTATTTTCTCTCCTTTTAGAAGTTCAAAAAAATATTTTAAGGATTGTTAGGTTTACTATGGCATTAGTGGTGGAAGCGTTGACCCCATTTTTATTGCCATTTTTGTAGAACCTATTTGTCAAGAATTTAATCTATTTAATGTATTTTTTTACTGTATCTAAAATGTGAGATTTGTTTGTTTTGACATGGACCTTTTATTCATTATTTTCCACTTCATGTTATTAAATCACTAAGATTTGGATAGACCTAGATTTTTGTTATGAAATGCTAGAGATAATGAAATAGTAGAGATTAGGATTGTTTAGTGCTTACTAATTTTGATTATTGTTTATTTCCTTATGTGTGGAAAAGCAATATGAAACCAAATGGGGAATATCAAGGTAAAATAGACATTTTTTAATAACTTTAAACAAATAATCTTAGTAAACAAGTGATGTGATGGAAGAGGGTTTCAATGGTGCCCTGTTGACCAGACCATACCATGCCATGCCACACTAGGAATCTATATTTTATTAGATGGGGAAATAATTTATAATCAACCCATAAAACAATTATATACAATAAAAACCATTCTCTTTATTACTATTTATAGAATGGCCATGGGTCAAGGTTATTTTATATAGTCTTTTTTATGGAAAGAGGTTGAAACAAGGTTATTTTACTAATTTTGTTGTGTAGAAGCATCACTATAAATATGTTAATTTGGTTGTGTCAAGAGTCTTATAGTCTTATTAGGTCATTTAAAATAATAAATTACTTGTTTTAGGCCTTAGAGATTAGTGTATAAGATAGTTAGTGTAGAGTAGATATTGATTATTGTATATGAACCAATATGTAGGTGTTAATAAAGAGGGTCAAAAAGAAGAGAATTGATTGTATTTCTTTGTTATTTTGGAGATTAAAACTTGTACAAAGATTAAAATACCCTTTTTAACTTTTATCCATATTTAAGGAGTAGTCAAAAGTCTTTTAGGATCTCAAAATCAAATTTTTGTCATCATGAGGGCAAAATTAGGCATATATAGACCTAGAAGAGTTTAAAAGATCTTGAACCCAGTTTTCTTAGAAACCAATAAAAGAGATTTTGTCTCTTTATTATTAATTTAAATAGTGGTAAATGAGAGTGTTTGACTCCTTATGTGATGTAATTTTCGAAGTAATAACCTCTCTCAAGACTAATAGACCTATGTGTAGTCTTATGATAAAATAAAAGGCTATGTGAGGTGTATGAGGGATTCAATGAGTAAATAGGTGTTTAAATCAAATAATGTAGTTATAAATATATTTATTTTTATGTATAAGGTCTCTTTTATATATTATGAAGGTGCCAAGGTGTCTTAATTTCAAGATTCAATGTGAAACCCATCAAAATTGTAGACATCATAAGATCATCAAGAGAGAGTTGAATAAGATAGATCCTTAATTGCATAATTTTGTATGGAATGAGGTTATTGTTAATAGTTTTAAATCTAAATAATTACATGTAATCACCTATAAAAACCAATAAGGCCAATTGGAAACCTCAAAAGGACTCAAATTATCACAAAACCATAACTAAGTTAATAATTATGGTTTTTTGTAGATAAGTTAAAATTGAAACATCCAAGTTACCCTTCTATAGTTGATAATGTATGCACAATTCCATATTAGGTCTATGAAATACTAAACTAGTAATCTATTGAAACTTATTAAGAATTTCAATCTCCTAGAGATAATTAGATTGATCTTAAGAGACATTTGTCTAAAATTTTTGATAAAGAATGAAGTCTAACAAGGTCTTGAGGTTGATCAAAATCTTGGATCATTGATGCATATTTATTCACTGATCATTCTTTAAAAATATTCCATTTCTAAAAAGGTGTTCACTAGACCCCAATGGTACTTTTGCATCAATCCGCCATACCAATTAGTTCCTATGAGTGAAGTCTTAATTTAATAATTGATTTAAATGAAATGAACTGATTTGTTTCTAAATAGATGTTGTAGGCTGGTAAAGTAGTATATAATAAATATAGAGACATAATGTTTTAATATTTAATGTTTTTAAGGTTAAAGTTGTCTAAAATTATTATTTTATTTTTTGACATGTCCATAATCCAACTAAATATATGATTTGAAGGCATGCTCACCATGTTTACCATGTTATATAAATTGATCATCACATTGTGTTAAATGAATAATAATTTCCATTTAGATCTTAATAAGGTTGAGTGAATAAAGTCTCTTGATCAGACATATTGATTTAAATAGTAATATAATCTATTGATATGACTCAACCAATCATATTCATCCATTTCAAATAGGAAATGAATTTTAATTTTAGACCTTACATCTTATTGATAATGTCACCACTTTTATCAAATTTCAATGTATGACAAAACCCTTCAAGGTATTTGCTAGGAGATTCCTTTAAGGGCCTTATAATACCTTCTTGGGTAAATTAAAGCTATCTCTAAGGAGATACCTTAAAAATAAAAATCCAATTTTGTGCATGTTTGAAAGGTATCTCCTAGGAGATAATTTGAAGGTATTACAAGTCCCTTCAATTTATCACCTAATAGTGCCTTCAATGTGAATGAAAATTCTATTCCTATACATGTTGAAGGTATCTCCTAGGAGATACCTTCAACGTCCCCTTAAATGTATCATAATGCACTTTGAGTTATCTACTAGGAGATTCCTTCAAGAGAATTATAATACCTTCATAGGTAAATTGAAGGTATATCCTAAGAAATACTTTGAAGGATAAATCAATTCTTATGCATGTTTGAAATTTATCTCATAGGAGATACCTTGAAGGTATTGAAATTTCCTTCAAGATATCACTTAGTAATGCCTTCAAGGTGAAGGAAAATTTTACGCATGTGCATGTAGAAGATATCTCCTAGGACATACCTTCAATGTCCCCTTGACTTCATGTTGAAGATAAATATGACATTCTAGAAGAAATGGCTAAAGTCACTTGGAATCCAACAAGTATGCAAAACTTAAATACAACTGAGGAGGTACCCACCCATGATGTAGTTGAAGTGCCAACTCATGTAGTTCATTCAAATATGGAAGGAAGAAATAAAAATTGAATGAATTTGTATCTAATATTAGAATTCAAGAGACAAGAAACACCAATGATCATATTTTAATAATGAATATCATACAAAACTTTTCAATCATTATTAATACCAACAACATAGTCTAAAAGCCCAACTATGTTGGGCATGATATAACACATTGGGAGGAAAAATGGTTGGAGGTGTAGTAGTAGTTAATTCAAGAACCAATCCTACCATGATGCAACCTATTGTAGAGGTTTGTATACCAATGTTCCCATTCAGAGTAAATATGGGTGGCATGGGTGGAGGTAACCTTGGAAGCAACAAAAGTTCAAACACTTAGGCAACAACTAGTGTGTTAATCATATAAATGAAAATCATTTAACATTTCATTTATGATATGTCTTTGAGTTTTCTAGAATATAGATAAATGAAAAATTCTATATAACATATCAAAAAATGCAAAATCATATGGTGTGCCAAGGACATTACTATGTTAGAGTAGAAGGTGAGCCAATTTCTTACCATATTATTAGATCATGTGAAAACATGATATCATAAATTTTACTAAAAATAAATTAATGTAGATGATGATAAACTCAAGAAAGTGTTTTTGAGAGAATTTGATATCCTTGAGTTTGAGCAGAAGGGCATCTTTGCATTGAAGGAGATTAAGCAAGATATTACTGATAGCATCCACACTTATGATGTAAGGTTTAAGACTTTCAAATATAAGCTATTGTATGATATACAACCTATTTAGCATGTGAAATGGTTTTTTGGAGGGTTAATTTTACCTTTTATGCATGCTTTGTCTATGAAAATTTTCATAAAGCCATAAAAGTCTTAAGAAGTGACATTAAGGTTGAAGTAGTTGGTAATGTGGATATAGAAATTAATCCATCTAGATAGGCTCAAATTTCCTCATTCACCTCCCAACTAGAGAATTTGATTTCCAATAGTGAGCATGAAACTCACAATGATTTATGGTGTAAAAATTATGAGGTGGAAGGCCACAACAAAAAACATTATCCACAACACAATTCCAGTCTACTACTTAAGTATTATTAAATCTATCATGAAGATAAAGAAATTTCAAATACCATTTTCACAAAATGGAGAATGTTAAGTGAAAATTTGAAGGACCCAAATGCCAAAGACATATTTAGAGGAAGAAAATTCTAAAGGAAAATTTTTGATGCATAAATGTCGAAGAGCCAATCGGTTCGTAAATTACAAAGAGTAAATTTTAATACATAAATGTTGAATATCAATTACTGAAGCACAAAATATGAATACAAAAAAGGTAGAGTCTACTAAAAATGTAGAATCTATTTATTACTCTTCATCCCACCTCCATTCCTTTACTTTTGAAACCCTACAAGTTATGTGGGATGATTGGGTAATCCTGAAGATTTAAATATATGTGATATGATAAATTATCTCAAGACTCTCTACAAATGAGTTCGACCATTGAGGATAACAACTAATCCTCACTCCAATTTGTGCATCAACACTATGTTTGAACTAAAAACTTGATGTATTCACTATTTTCTATCATTTGTATGCCATGATGGTGATTCATTTGCATACCCAAATTAGGTCTCTCACATACCAACTTAGAACAAGTAACCTCATCTCAATAATATGCATCTACTCTTAAATAACTTCCTTGAGCACTAGGACATATTACAAGCTTAGATAAACATGAAATAACATTGTTCATAAGTAACATGATGACTTTAATGTAGACTTGGGAGATTGAACAACTTGTATATAAGTGATGAAAAGAGTGTGTATTAGATTTATCCATGCTAAAGATAATCATTATCATTCTATAATGGTTAGATTAAATGATCCTCCATGCTAATGACCTAAAAAAAATTATTCACATAGAATATATGATCATTAGGATGAGTCATTTACTTGTGATCATGATAGGGGTACCTTTAAGGCTTAATAATGGGCTATTTTTTACATAGAGGGATTAGGTTGGCCCATGAGAGAATGAATGATAGGCAATACTAGGTCAATATAAGATCTTCAACAATTTGCAAAGATTTTAGGGATTAATAGTCTTGTAGGAATGGATAAATGACTCAAGACAACAATACTATGGGAAATTCTTTGACACAAGAGAACAAGATGATTATCCTTATTGACTCAAATAGGGCATATATAAATTTATCTTTGAATATCATGGATAAATTCCAATGGTGACCATAATGGTTAATAGATACCTTGAAGGAAAAATCAACTTTTTTTAAATGTTTGAAATGTATCTCCTAGGAGGTACCTTTAAGGTATTACAAGGCCCTTCAAGGTATCACCTAGTAGTTCCTTTAAGGTGAATAAAAATTCCACTCATTTTCATGTTGAAGGTATCTCTTAGGAGATAAATTTAATGTCCCTTTGAATGTATGACAATGCCCATTGAGATTTTATGTGTTGAACTTGTTTCACATTAGTTACACCATCTCCTATAACAATTATTTTATTTTATTTATTGATATGACTGGAAAGGGTCCTTAGGAGGTTATAGTCATAATGTTACATTTGATTCATTCTTTAAACTAAATCTAAACTTAAAAGGTTCATTATATTCACTTAGTCTAAAAGAGTCTACAATCGATATTGCATTGATACAACTATCTAAATTTGCTTAAATATGATAAGTAATGGTCTATTTTGGATCATGTTTTGAATTGCATTAAAAATTTTCATTTTTGGACCATTTCACCTCAAAATGTATTAAAATACCCTTCAAGATATCACCTAGTAGTGCCTTCAAGGTGAATGAAAATTCCACTTGTTGAAGGTATCCCCTAAGAGATACCTTTAATGTCCACTTGAATGTATGATAACACCCTTCAAGGTATCTCCTAGGATATTCCTTCAAGGGCCTTGTAATACCTTCATGGGTAACTTGAAGGTATCTCCTAGGAGATACCTTAAAGGAAAAATACACTATTTTCATTTTTGAAAGGTATATCCTAGGAGATACCTTGAAGGTATTATAAGGCCCTTAATCTAAAGCACATATTAATGACACCCATAAATTTAAAATGATCTAAAGATAACAATTATTTTTTTGTGGGGTGGTTGGTGATTTGGTTTATTTTAGGTCCTTTAATCTAATTTAATGTAAATAAACCACTCTTGCTTCAAATAAAACACACCCTCAAACATGGATCTATCTTTTATTCAACTATCAAACTAAAAACTTCCTAGATACTCGATAACCACTAACTTATTCTAACAAGATTATGTATGTTGATATGGGTTTTGACTACCAAAATAAGAGATAGAAATTATAAAAAATATCCACACTCTTTAAGAAAAATACGTGGGATTTGTAACTGCATATCTAAAAAAATTCTAATACCAAATCTTCCTTTACATTGATTTACATGATCTTGTCTCACATAAAAATCTATATCTAAATACATCTATAAAAGGAAAGTCTACATATATATGAAACTATATTTATATACATATTATAAATATAAAGTGTTTTTATAATAGAGGGAAATAATCTCGGTCATCATAAAATGGACCAATCAATCATTAGAATTCCTTAATAATGATTTCCAAATGAATCCATAGTGGTTTTATCAAAATATGTAGAAATCTTGATGAAGTCCATAACAAGCTTGATGAAGTCCTCCACTTTCCTCTGGTTACTCCTACTTTAGTTAGGATATGCCTTCCCATGCCTTATCATAAATTTAATGGGATGCTGAAGGTATCTCCTGGGATATACCTTCAACATGATTATCAATAAAAAGGATAGATTAGTAATGACTATTTTTTTATAGTACATCTAGCTCACCGAGTCAGAACCCTAAGTAAGTATGGTGTTATGATTTTATGATATGGTTATCAAGTTTTTGATATGTTAGAAATGAAAAGTAAAATTTTAGGCAATCCCCTTGAATGAGTTTTACATATCTCTATATATAATTTATTTTCAATTTGGTCATACATTTTTAGTTTATGTATGAGTTAAAATATATATTAAAATGATTTAATATGCATTTTTATATTGTAGTTTAGAATTTACATTTGTTGATATACAACTAATCACTAGTTAATCACAAATAATTTTGTAATTGATACAATACACAACTTAGATTTTACAAAATATCAATATTTAAATCATTTCAATTGCTTTGTAGAATGTATTCAGGTGAGAAAGAAATTCCCACACTTTGAAGGCATAAGAAGGCCTCAATCCAATAAAATTTGGATATAGTATCATTTAATCTACCAAAGCTAAAACTAAATCCACATCTCCATCTTCCATTTTATGGTGGTGAAAAAATTCCTCTTTATGGTTGATATTTTGATTTGTTTAGTATGACAAATATGCATGCATATATTTATTTATTTAGCACTATATCTAGAAAAGAATATTCTTGGATTGGAATCATCCTTGCCTATGATAATGATGAACTTAAAGATACTATTCAATTCCAACTATAAGTATGGAATAGATAAGATGGAATTCTCCATTATTCTACAACTAATTTAAACAAATTTATACCCAATAAAATGTAATTGACAAAAATGAATGTTTCTCCTTCTTTTGAAACATTTGGGTTTCACTTGAATAGCTATGACAACCTTAAAATATCTGGATTGATATATAGAGATAATTTGGTCCTTAGAATACAAAATATATTGAAATAAAAATATGAAAAAGGGGTAACAACTTTTTCTACTTGCCACCATGTAAATATGTATTTAAGATACCTTGTAATCATGACATAAAAAACATTAAAGAATAAAAGATAAGTAAGAGAAACATATTTGTATGTAGATTTTAAAAAGGATATAAAATTACTCACACTAGTGGAGAAATATAATATCAAACAAAAGGTTTATGCACTTTTGTTGACACAAATTTTTTATCAAACACAGTGAATTCTCTACATGGTATATTTCCTTTTACAAATACACCTTGAATATTCCTATAGAGTTCTGTGAATTGGGGGATGCTAATATCAAAATGAAATAGGGGTGAATTTTATAATTCATTCATTCATAAAACATATGAGTTTATAATTAAGGATTCTTTGTAAATTAATTTTGATATAAATAACCCTCAATGTATTATAAAATAAAAATAAGTCTTTGAAGATATGATGGAAAAAAAAGTTGTAAGGTTAAAAATTGTAGATGGCTAACACAATTACAACACAACAGAGAATTATTTAATAGGAGGAATATAAATCAATATCATTAAAAAAAAATCTCTGTTAGAAGGGAAAGATTTTTGAAAATAGTTACTTCATTTACATAAAATATGTAACCAATATAATGAATCCAATTAAGCAATTTATAAGACTTCATTTGTATAAAGAGTTTGATTTGCATGTGACCTTATCAAATTGATAGGTTGGAAGAATATTGAAATATGAAACAAATAAAATAAATACATGAATAATATAGACAATTTTTCACACAAAATAACTATTCAGTGCAACAACTATAGGGGAGAAAATGCCTTCTTTTCATGGAATAACTATTTGGGATTGTTTTGATAAGGTGTTTGATTTTTTTGAAAGTTGTACTTTGATTGGTTTAGATAAACAATATTTAAATATGATTGATACAATAATAATTACAAATATTCAAGTGATTTTAGACAAATAAAAAATAGAACTAGTGTATTTATTGGAAAAAGGATCTATTTCCTTGTTATAAACCTGTGAGTGCAACAACATGGACACTTTGTGTAAAAAAGTGAAGCTGTAAATTAACATATTATAAAAAAATGTAGATTATTTTACTATTAATTATTTGACACTTCTAATATAAAAATAATCACACCTAAAGAAGTAATGGAGAGTTATACCTTTTTTGTGAAATTTTTTGATGAATTATGTGTCTTGAATGAAAGTATTTCAAAAAAACAAAAAGAAATTGTGAAGCATTATCTCCATATTTAATAAGCATATTGAGAAAATATCTAAATAATGATGGACATCAATTTATCAAGATAGATACCAAAAAATTTATCTACCATTACATCACCCTATGTCTTTGGCCATCCAATTTAAAAGATTT
>JARHVA010005610.1:585000-782500 GCA_037957365.1 Torreya grandis | reverse complement strand
TTTTAAGCATCGATGTCCACTTAGTTTGGACCATGTTCCATTTTATATTTTGGAACATCTTTTTTTATGGGAGAGTTCCCTTGACCTCAATATTGATAAAAAAAATGTTTGTCGATGCCAAGTCAATTACCTTAGACTCATTTAAACCTTAAAAAATAGATGAGAATTCAATTATAGTCCCTAATAATGTTTCCTTGGTTCCAAAATTGAATGGTTATCCATCAAACCTAGCATATTTTTGATGACTAAGTAACCCTGAGAAATGACTAAGTAGGTATAAGTCTAAATTATTTGAAATGATTTGTGCCCAAATGTTTTGAAATAGTCCAATTTATTTAAACTATTACATATTAATATATCTAAATAAATTGGATATGGTGTGATTATTTGAATATTAATATGGCTTGATTCTTCCCAAATCCCATCTAGAATAGAGATTTGGGCACCATATCTATCCGGTCACACTAAATCCAAACTCTACTCTATTATGGTTTGTCCCCTTATAGTTTCATGTATATACAATAAATCCACACTCTAGTCATCTGAACATATATAGAGAGAGGGGACAAGAAATAAATATGGATCACCTATAGATATAGATTGTGAATATGGAATAAAACGTAGCCAATCGCTTAAATGTGATCATGATTCCAGTCACTAGTCAATGTATCCATCCACATTTTATATTCTAATTAGACCAAACTAGATATATATGGGTGGGTAAATATATTCACTCTATCCTATTGGCAAATTTTGGCCCACATACCAAACTTTTACTTGGATTGAACAGATGAGCACAATTCCTATTTGAGTGAATGATCAAATGACTTGTATAAGCTTTGAAGGAGCAGACCATCATGGGACATCATATAGAAATGAAATATATATATCATTTATGAATTTTATAAGCTCACTTAGAAATCCTCTTAGGCCAAAATAAATGTATGGACATGAATTTATTCATGCCTTGATCATCCTCTACAAAATTTATGTCTTGATGAGCTTGTTGTTTCAAGATATAAGCCTTTAAAGTTAGATTTGTAGAGTGAAACATGAATGGAAGCATAAAATTAAAGCCATTGTAAATAGTCATTTGGATTCAAAAAATAATATCAATGGTTGGAATTCAATTTTACTAAATATCAAATGGTGAGTAGCGATCTAACAGTGTCAATGGGTCCTAAAGATCTAACAATGCATGTTTAATCATAGATTCCAGATCAATGGTAAACATCAAGTCAAAAGGTTAACATGAACATGTAGTTGATAAGTGTTAACATATCAAGTTCTTGATCATAGATATAAAGGTGAGTGGTGCTTAATTAAGGTTAGTGGGTCTATGTAAATTGATGTTGCATGATCAAGCATATGAAAGAGTATTGACAATGAGCAATGGGTCAAAAAGTCAAAAAATCTCAAAGACAAATGCATGGGTGACAAGTGTCTCAACTACATTCAAATAAAATAAGATAAATGATACATGTTAAATCCATACAAAGGAATATCGATGGTGTGTGAGAGGTCAAAGATTCATTAAGATCTTGCAAAATGAATGGGGAACTGATAGTTAACACAATTTGAGAAGGCCCAAATCAAGATTGGTGGTCATAATTAAACTTTGAAAGATAAGGGACTTCAAATGGAGAATAAATGCAACCAAGGTCAAACCAGGGAAAGTATTTTAAGGGGTGTATACCACCACTAGATCTCATTCGAATGCCATTGATTATGTATAGTTATATAGTCAGGATGGTTAATGGTGAAGCTCCATGATTAAATCTTAGATATGACCACTAGTCAAATATTTAGAACTTATCAACCTTGTTCTCTAAAATTTATAAGGATATAACATTGGTGTTTTCATTAATATTTTTATAGGGAAGCTAAGTGATCTATAGGTCTAAATTGATATAATAGCTATGGTAAAACCAATAAAAGAGATTGATTTTCAATTTATATAAGAGACCTATGCTCAAATATTGAAATTTGGAAGATATGTGATTAATTAAGGTGTTTCATTTTTTGATACAATCATAGATCCAAAAAATAGCCACTAAAATTAGATGTGGTGATGGCCCCATCAAGCCCAAGGATATAAGGACCTTGCCACTTATCATGAAGCAAGTGAAGATGGTATAAAGGATCAAAACAATAAGTGTTGGTGGTTGGAAAAGTAGTTGAAGTATTGATTATGTTTAGAACTCAAAGATATTTTATCCAACATACTTAGTCATGACACATCATGAAAAACAAACCCTTATCTTCTAGTGGATCTTTTAGCCAATGAGAGGATCTTCAATATTATTGTAGAAAATGAAGGATTATTCTTGATTGGAAGAAGGCATAGAAAACAATCAATGAACTACCACCACATATCTTGATCATTATGACCTTTTCTCTATCCTTATATGCATGATCTACATCTCTCTCATTCCCATTTTGATATATATATATATATATATATATATATATATATATATATATATATATATATATATATATATATATATATATATATATATATATATATATATATATATATATATATATATATATATAGGCTTGTAAGCCTTGAATGGATCCCTCTCTTAGGCAAGACTAGACTCTACCAAGATTGAAATTTTTAACCTCTTGAGATCAATATAAGACTATTTCAGATTTCATTATTCTGGTAGAGTGTGTTCATGTCAGTTTGATTTGTATATGTGGTAGAAATATCTCCCTTGTCAAGTCTTGATCTCACCTAGCTACTAGTTCATATTTTTATGTAGATCAAGTTTAGTGTTTGATGTCATTTTATTGAAGCTAGCATATGGATACATTGATTGGTTACTGCCTTAAAACATGCCTCTCCATCACTTCCCTTAGGTTTTGATCACTTGGTGAACCTCTGCATGAAATACTGATTCATAATAGATATTTGAAGTTGTAGAGTTAGGATTTTAATTGTCTCATTAGTGTTTTTAGAAGCTCAAGTAAGAGTGGATGAGAAATCCATTTAGGTTCATCACCAAATTTAGCTTAGGTTTCCCTTTTAGTTATCTTTCTCTCCCTTTTCACCCAAAAAATTAGTAGGTTTTATTGGAAATGATCTAAATTATGCATCAAAGGAGCTAGCATCATTAAAAATCCTATAGGTTTGACCCAAAATTAGGTAACCCAAAACCTAGGGTCATTCCCATATTGGACTATATTTGGGTATAGGACCTAAAAAATACTTTGTCCAACTAGGGTGTAATCTAGAGTCTCCAACATCTCCTATTATTATATCATCATTGGTTGAAACTATAACTACCATCACTAGTCAAAAGATCACCAATTGATCTCAAATTAGATTTTGCTTCATATAGACATCCCCATTAATGCCCCATCCCCAACTCTATCTAGGGTTACGGCCTCAATATCCTAATATTAGATATGTATGGGAATAATTGGGTACATATATATGGGTCAAAGGATATATTTGTGTTGATCATAGGGATTCTATCTATGGGGAATCCCTATGTTTATCTATCATGACCCAACCTAACCAAATATTGAGGGGCCCTATATTTATATGGGATCCTTAATTGATACTATATAGAGAGAGGACATATCTATATCCATAGACTAAAAAATTAACTATAATTATCAATTCAATCAGTCAATAAAACCAAGTACATTGGGGCCTATCTCCTACATAGATTGAATTGATGACCCAACTGACCTTAATAAGAAACTCAAACTAGACTTCACTTCAACCCTATTTGTTATTTGAAACTCCCCTCAGCCACACCATCCCATCATTTTTTATATAGTGATAATTGCTCCCTACCCCATAATATAAATTTTAATTAATATCAAGCATCTCTATCATATACCATATCTCTAGCTCTAGCATATAGATTAGATCATTCCACATGAATTGAGCATCTCTATGCCATGATAGCATAAAATATAAAAGGACATATGTGTGTGTGTGTGTGTGTAAGAATGCCAAGTGGAAAGCACAAGCATTCACATCACCCAAAATTAAAAATTATTTTATTCATGAGTAGCGCTTACTTTTAGCATAACCACATTGACACTACAAATTCAGAGAACTATTGTAGTGAAATACGTTTTTTGCAACTTGGATACCATGCCAAAGATCTATGTGATAAGGGGAAATAGAAAGATTCATTGTGTTTATTTGTTATCCCTATTTCTTGTTTTCATCATGTGGTCCTTAAAAAATTATGGGTCTTACCCCATACTTCATTAAATTCATTTACATTGGGTAGATTTTGGTTATATCAAATTGAAGCACAATTTGATCAAAATTAACAATTTTTTTCCTTTTTTTTATGAAGTAAAATTAAGACATATTTAAAATGATAGCATTGGTTATTTTACTACACATTTAAAATGTGAGGAGGAACATGTTATGAAACTTTTCAACTTATCTAACCATGATTCAAAAAATGTAAAAGATTAAACTTAAAGTGAAAAACCTCCACATATTCCAAAAATACCCAAAAAATCAAAACATTCCAAAAAAAATAGCATCTACATGTTCTATTGGCTCCTTGGTAACTATGTGTTAATTATAAGTTAATGGATATCATATTGGTTAATACTACATACATATGTGTTTCATTTTTATATTTTAGTGTGATACATGAATACATAGTTACATGATCTATGCACTTTTGGGATGTTTGGATTTCCCTCTACTCACATCACCAGGATGTTAGGGGGATCCACCTCTATGATCATGATACTTATAGGCTGTATCATTCTATGGTCACTTTACATTGTCATGTTATATATCATATATGTAATTATACATTACTTTATCCATGATTATATCTTTCACAATGTACTTAATATGCTATACACTTGATGTTTTTTCTAACACATTTTATCAATGGGCTAATATGATATATTTATGCTAGTTTCTTATGTATTTAATTTATGCACTTCTTTTAGTGTCATGCCTTGTTATTTCCTTGTTTCTTGAGAATTTAAATATGCTCCATTATTTGTGGACCCCATACCTTTATTTTCTTATTTGAAATTTGAATATGGCATTGATTATTGTATGGAAATTTGAATATGTCATTCTTAATTTTGTGGACATTTGACTAAGTCATGTCCATTTGATTTTGTAGCATTTGAACATGTATCCTTATACCATTTTATTTTGAATTACTTTTGATTACTATTGTGTGTGTGCTTGATTTTATTATTGAGCATGTATGATTAATATATATATGTTGTTATTATATTTATCACACATCTTACGCCTTGATTTGATCACATTATATGTGCTTCAATGAAACATTTTCTAAACAAATTCTACTAATTCTACATGGTTTAATCATAGTTATTTTGTTATATTATTCCTTTAAGGTGGGGTAACTACCAGTTTCTATTCTTTGCTCACCTCAAAGGGGGTGCATATTAGTGGGGGCATGTAATATATCTCCATAAATTAATTTTTATATTTTTAATGGGAGAATGTCATATATAATGGCTTACACACACTCACAATTTTAGATGTACAGTGGGGGCATGTTTTGGAAACATATTATCCACATTGACACTTATATGTATTTTCATATTTATCCATATATAGTGGGGACATGTTTGGGAAACATGTACTCCACACTTGTTTAAATTTACAAATTAGCCAAAGCACATAGTCATATGCTTTAGATACACATTTGTGGTAGAATTATATACATTGACACCATTTTTATGCATGAGACATATCTAAGGTAAATTTTCTATGAAATGTGTGCCTAATATTAGAAAATCTAAATTAGTTTCAGATTCCAAACATTTTTAGGGATTGTCACCACTCACTAGGTTGGACTTTTATAAACTATATCAAGTCAATCTACCACACTAGTTTGTTCACTTTTTGGTATGGTTTATATGATTAAATTACCTAATATTTGAAATATTTTAGGTTGGGTATCATCCAAACTCAATATTTTGATAGTTGTATATGACTTGGTTCACTCACACTCACAAGGTTATAAGTATGATTTATTTGCACAATTGAGTTAGTCTCAATTTCCATGTAGTAATTCATATTTTATCCAAGGCTGGGGGAATGATCCCTCCCATATTTATCTCTTTCTCTTAGTATTTACTTATATATATACATTTTATAGATTTATGTATTTGTCATAATTTTAGTTTTAGAGATTCATAATGATACATCTTTTAAAAGAAACTACTAATAGGAAATGAAGTTACATTGATACACGTGTCATCCTAAACCTTTATCCCTTTTAATTTAAATCATTTCAATACTTTTAATTTCAAATTAATGCACTAATTATATACTGTAACATGTTCTTAGTTTTAGGTGTTGGACTTAATTAAAGACCATGTGTGTTATACACACCCAGGTATGCATTCCTTTTCATTTAAACTAGAAAATTCATTACTATATTAAAGGGGGGTAATATATACACTATTTATGAGTTATATAGAATACTATTCTTGTACTCTTGGGAAACTTAGATATTGGTTGATCTTCTCAATTAGAGAGCATTCCTACTTCTAAAAGTCTCATATTTTCTCTCTCTTTTACCCCTTAGCCTATCTCTTAGTCCAACCAATCTTATGTTGAATAATCAAGCCTTATATATTTCTTAGGATGCTTAAAATTTTTTTAACTTATGCCTGTAAATTTTCTAAGCATGTACCTATTTTCTAATTCCATAGACACTTACATCTTGAATAAACCCCTGTGTCAACATGTGTCCTACTCTGATGCAAGTATCTTATGCACTAAATTCATCTAATTTGCAAATGAAACATATCATAATGGTTAGACTAAGTGATTTAATGTGATTTATTCTCCAAAGGGGATTGGTATAAAAATAAGATCAATCCTCACTCATTCCTCACATAACACAGACCAAGGTAACTTATCAAAAGCATTCAAACAAGAACTAAATAAATGAAAAGATTTACTATTATATCCTATTCTCATATAAATCATAATAAAATCACATACATAAGATTTATGTGATAAATGAGTATCCCAAGAGCTCAATTTTCCAAGTTACATGATAGGACATTATTGTACATGTTTTCCACATATCTCATGATTCATACACAAGATAAGACATAGAGGATAAATACATATGTCTGAGGCCCTCTTTAGATTATTCAATATGTAGGTAGTGCTCATTGATAGATGTGTTTTTTTCTAAACTCAACACCATGTGCCCACTAACCTATTTTTACCCATAACTACTATGAGGAGGAAGAAATTGGGTTTTGCAATTTGAAAAGGAGTGACAATCCATGACCCAGATCTAAATGAAATAAAATGAAGGTGATGAGAAACCTAAAATCATATAGGTGGCCTCCTCTTGTCTCAATAGGTATTTATTATAGGACACCTACATCTAACCTAGACATTAGTGTTGACATAACCTTCCAAGGTTGATGCAAGTGTCTAAAACTATAGAGGCACTAAATCCATAATTTAGCGACTATTCTAGAATACTCTTCCAATCATCTTCCTTCGTATTCTATATCTAGATATATATTAGCATAAGAATCATCTAAATGCTTGTTTTCATTATCATTACAATATATAACATAGTTATACTTTCCATTTTAACATATCTTAGCATAATAAGTATATGTTCTATTTGAGTTTCACAAACAATTAACATATTATATATCTATTTATTACCCTTGTGTTTATTCATTTATATATTCTTAACCATAGGTAATCTAATATATATTTTTAGGGTTAAAAAATATGGAAGGACTCATTCCCTAAGTTTCAACACAACTCATGGTTTTAAATTTGGACATCAGATACTTAAGAATGTGTATCTGAAGTTCTTATAGAAGTTGTATATTAGGAGTTTTGAATATAAATTTAAATTCATTTGTACTTTGATCCTTTTGAAATTTTGAACTTGGAAGATCAAAAATATAATGTTATATCCACATAACACTATAATTTGAGGTACACTAAATAAACCTAATCAACTAGGATTTTGATGGGCTAGTAAGTAGGTTTAAGTGTGAATTGAATGGTAAAGTTAAATTTTTGAATTTTTCCTTTGTAGATTTTTTTTTTTTAAGGTTTGATGGAAACTTCCATTAAAGATTATGATGGTTTCATCTAGGTCTCAAAACTAGTGTTTATTTTTTTATGCAATTATCTGATGATTTTGTCTTGTGATGATGATAGTATATGACACTATTATCTTTATAGTTTTTCTAAGTTTTAACTATAAAATATGTATTTTATTTATAGAATGCCCTAACTAATAATTATTTTGTTGATTTGTTTTTTTAGAAAGATGTATATATTCAATAATTTTGGCATGGTAGGTGTTTTTTCATGTTGGCAAAGTTAGGACTGAATGTGATTGACTGAGTCATGATAGATCAGGATGTATTGGACCATGTGGACCCATTAAGATAAGTCCCATATGACATCCACCTTATCATGACACTAACCAATAATTGAAACCCAAATACATGTACCTTATAGATCATAAAAGGGGAGATGGTAGTTACATTAGAGGATGTGTATCACATTTTTTTATTTCCTATCAGAGGTGAGAGATTATACACTGTAGGAGATAGTAGTTATGGTTAATTCAATAGTCCCATATATATTTTACTAGATAGAGAACACTAGATGTAGATCTGAGTAACATGGTTCATCTTGATAACATCATCAAAGGTGATATTCCATAGCCTTATAATTTCATTTGTGTACTATTGGCCTCATTTACAGTGGTAGAGGGTAGAATAATTATGATTTAGTATCATATGTATCACATAGTTTGATAGATTAAGAAATAAGGTACCCGATATTATTGGGGTCATACTATAGTAGCCTACCTATATAGAGATCTAAATAGAGTTTCGTTAGAGATACATGATATTGGTATTGGAACTAGAACCTTACTATAGGTGTGAGATTATAATCATATTAAGGTAGTTCATCCCCTTAGTAGATCAAAATCAAGTTGGTGCATCCTCATATATGTGTAGATAGGTGGGTACTTCCTCATGATAGGTTATATACAATGATGGATTACCGTATTACTTTGGATATATTGATATATAAAATATATGTTATGGATATCATAACCACATTTAATTACCCTAATTATAATTATAGTATTTGATTGATAAAGTATTTAGTATGATAATGGTAACTAGTTTGTATTTTCTATGTCATGTATGTAAGTGATCAAGAGTGGGATACCATGGTAAGTCATGTGGTGTAGGATCTCACTTAGAGAATACCCATGGTTATAACTAAAATAGATTTATTAAGAGAGTTGTTGATATTTTGGGTGCCCATGCACCTTTGTTTTATCCATTAGTAAGGGTAGTGGTTACATATCACACTATAATGACCAAGTAAGAGGAGTTAAATGTAGACCTAGATATATGAGACATCTCATATCATATTTCCATAGAGATCATCTAGGTTTGATTGATTGATATGAAAATTTTTAGTGTGAGCAAGAGGAGATAATGCACTGACTAGGCACATATTAAGAGAAAGTACACAAGTTGTCTTGAGTATGGGGGCCCACACTAGATGTAGGTAATTCCACATTAAGAGGCATGAGCATGGTGGATATAGATATTGATGATAAGCATACACCTAGGGATATGCCCACAACATATGACTGATATTTTTATATTTGTAAATTCTTTTCTATTTTGATGTGTGTGTGTGTCTAACACTATTCACATGGTTTTTTTTGCTTCAAATGGATGTGCAATGTTTAATTTTTTTAATTTTTATATAGATTAATTGAATTTGTTTTTATAATGTATGTTTGGATATGGTAAATTGTATAACAATTATTTAAATGTAATGAAATGCTTGTAATGTAGTGGTAATAAAATAATCACCATATGCAATGAAATTTGGTTGAAAATAAGAAAGCTCAACTATAATGATCATGTGGTAAAGGAATGGTTGGTTTTATTTATATCACTAAATCTAAATTATATTTAGAAACATCATGTAAATCCATATGAATCTATTTAGGTACACATATATATTACATAGGTATACCATCTCAACGTGCCTATTTATGAAGGATCAAATCAACCAATGGTTCTATTGAGGTCAACATACCCCCAATTTTTGAAAAATGAGGACCCTTGTTCAATTTTGAAAATTATGTTATAAATTCACATTCAAACTGATTAAAACTATAATATTGAATATCATGTGTTCTTAAACTTTCATTGGCATGTTAGCATAGGATTTTCATTCTACTTGATCTAAGACTACTAATGTTTAACTTTTGTATCCATGTGTTGGTTTGATGGAGTCCAAATTGTGTGAATAATATCTAAGGTTTTATACACTAATGCTAATTTGACCCTTTTATTTTTTTTAACCCTTGGTCTCTTATTTATAAATTGAATCTATGTTTAAATCATGTAAAAACCTTAGTCTAATGTTTTTTAGCCTAGTTCTTTTGAATTAGTTTCGAATTTGTGCAGGAATGTTTTTTTATGTCTTAGACTTAGTTTAATTTTTTATCCTAAGGTTCTAGTCATGTTTATCAACATGACCAAAAACTTAGTCTAAAAACTTTACCCTAATGTTATTTATATCCCGATACCCACTAAGTCTATCTTATTATTCACATAGACTAATTAAATGTGGGAAAAATTTATTATGTTTTAAACATATCCTAAAGCTTTAATTATTTTTATTAATATAACTAAAACCTTAGGCTAAAAATTTATCCTGTATCTTTATATTCCTTGGGCCCTAACTTAGTTTATTTTCATTAACTATTGGAATGAATCAACCTAAGGATGACAAGTGGTGAGATTTCAAAGCTTATTAGAGAGATTGATGGTATGCGAGCATTCACCTAGGTCAAATTGTCAAAGCTTGGAGATAGATCATGGAAATTACAAGTGTCACAACCATAGTGGACAAAATAGAATCAATTGGATTGAGATCAATGGAGTGCATTAAAGTGTACAATAAGGATCTTATGACATAGGGCAAAGTCAATAAGTCAATTTTGAGGAGGAATCCAAGAGTGACAAGTTGTCATAATCTTGGTGACTTAGCTCAAAATAAAATGTCTACATTCAGTCTGATAGGATCAAGTGGATCAAGATTGATAGAGCACATTGATCTATGCAAAGAATATCTAATGGTGTGAGGTGAAGCTAAATTTTTAAAGTGCCCATAATGAATGAGGTAGTGACATATGTCATAATCATGATGAATGGAATATAGATCAACAAATGGCATTAAACTTCTTAGATCAATATCTATGATGAGTGATGAAGCTATCTTTTAAAAGGGCTCAGATGGAATGAGAAGACACTATGTGGCATAAAGGCATTAAATGATGGAGCATGTTTACAATAATCATAGAGAGCCTATAGAGCTATCATGTGGCACACTATTAGGAAATCAAATATGAAATAAATAACCTGTGATGATAGTAGGCCCCATAGAAGATCAATGGTGTAAATTTAATCAAGATTTGAGATTTCATGATATGGAGACATGTGTCCTGAAATGAAAATGGTCACATTTTATAAATTAATGATAAATTTGACATGGTGATGACATATAAATGAGACAAGTTAGATTAAAAGATCTTGTGGACTCGTAGACATGAAAGGTATACATACATGATCCAATAAAAATCTAAGGCATGAATCTCATAATTCATGAAGCTCTACATAAACCTCTGTAAAATCCCTAAGCATACATATTGCCCTAATTTGCCTCAAAATTCAATATAATTGAACCTAGAAGAGTTATATTTTTGTTTAAAATTTCATAATTTAATCAATAGCAACCCAAAAGTATGTTTCAAAGGAAAATGTAAAGTTGTATTTGACAATAGATGCTTAGGGATGTGTTTTCAAGGACACCAAGTTCATTTCCTTTGATTTAAATATATGAGACAATAATTAGTTGAAATTATTCTAGATGATCGAGACTCAACCAGCCATTACCATGGAAGAGGATAAGAATCTATTAGTAAAGAGGCTATATGATGACATTATTACAACTTAAATGACTAGTCTCCATTATGCAGCAGTGAAGCCTGAGGTACTCGACTGCATTAACATTCTTTCTCCCATTTTTAAGGAAACTAAGATAGATAAGGGCAGATAAGTAATTAATGTAATTTGAGAAAAGTTTCTTATATTTTTAATATTTCATTTGATTCATATTATAAGTTTCCTAAACCCCAAATTGACCTAGCCTCTATCAATTCCTAGGCTAAAGAAAATAATTTGATGGACACCCTTGCCTTGTGGTTAGATTTTGGAAACCAAATCTTTTCATACCTTAAAAATAATATCCCTTTCAACTAATTCAGACCTAGGGTTAGAATGATAATGACAATGCTAAATGGGTTATGTGGAAATGCAACCACTGCATATATAGACCCAATATGGGTGCCCATAATCTACTTTATGGTTGAAAAGGCAATTGTCCCCCCTTTAGGTGAAATAATTAGTATCTCATTAAGTAGACAAATCTATGCAATTAGATATAATTAAAAAACCTAAATTTTTATAATGTCATACCTCTTAGATGCAATTTATACAACAAAAAATATTCCAAGCCAAAGAGAATGGTCACCCAATGGAACACAAACTATTTCATAGTATTATTCCAAGTTGCACATCTTCAAATATAGAGACTACATTCAATTTATATGTGACTACATCTAACTTTCCCTAAATGAAGCTATAAATGGCATCCAAATGATAATAATTATCCCATTGATTAGGAAATATATTGAAATTATGAGAGATATATGGCTATATCTAGACCGCACTATTATAAGAGTTGAGGGAACTCAAATTTCTCATCTCAGGCTACATGTTCATGTCCCTGATAAGGTAGCTAATTTAGAGGTTACATACCAATTATTACATGGCATTGAAGGTCTATGTAAGACAAAGATAAAATTACTCTTTCATAGCTTCCCAATGATAATTGGAAAGACTATATCCAGATAGTGGGACAATATTAAAGCTGCATCAAAACATAGATCATCTTTCAACCTATAGATTGATGAGATCAAGTAATGGGATCCTTATGGGAAAGTTAAGGAACATTTAAAAAATAAAGGAATTATAAATATGAATTATTATCATGAACTTGGTGTTTTTTATCTCATTTACACCAAAGCATCCTCTTATTTTAAAGTCACTAGAATAATGAAGGAACATAACATGAGGCTTGAGTTTAGGTTAGAAAGAAATCAAAAAGTTGATGATAAGTGGTAATTGGGACCTAAGAAATATCATCTAATAATTGGTTAACCTTCTAGACCTAAATTAGTTAATTCATAGGTATAGACACAAAATCCTAAAGAAAATAGGCCTAAGGAAAGAAGGCCAAATGAAATCCCTTCAAGTTCATCAGTTCTTGAATTCCCCGGGGTAGAAAAATAAGAAGCACATCAAGAAGAGATTCAAATGATAGCCCTTGAACCTAATGATATTTTTGAGGATGAATTTAAAATTATATCTAGTGCTTATTAGTCAGATGATGAAGAATCTCATGTTAAGGAAATAAAGGAAGAGAAAGGGAAAGAAGTGGCATTAGACTTAGTTCTGGTTGACACCCCTAAGATAAAGACTAAGATGGCCATTGTTCCTAAATAAAAAAGACACAAAGTGACATTCACTACTCCTCTAAGTGAAGTTAATTTATTTAGTGAAGAAAAATTGTATGATCTACCCATTTTATAATGGTTCTTGTTAAACCTAGATTGAAAAAAGTGTCTACTATACATCACCTTTAGGCTACGATGAAAACCTTTAATATTCCTATACATGAAGAGTTTAATCCATGGATAGTTGATTTATAGGAAGAAGTAAGGATACCCTCTACACCATGTGATTTAGTAGCTCCATCACAAATAGATATCCATATGCCACAAGTGACAAAATATTCAATGGGAGTGAAGTTCGACCTAGGGACTGTTGACTTACAAAGGGTGATAGAGAAAAGAGTCATAATAGGAGGTAAATAAATGGTGTATCAAAATGTATAGACCTTAACTAATTTGAATTAGTATAAAGGATAAAATCTTGGTGAAGATATTATTTTTGAGGAGGATGTTCTTGAATTAGCCTAAGCACAATCAAAATAGCTATAAATAGCTATCAAAGGCTTGAAACAATAAAGGAAGAACTTGAAAGAGCAGTCTATTCTATCTATTCCTAGGGAGATGATCAATATGTTTGAATCCACTTTATATGATATGTTTAATTCCTTGAAATAAATAAGGTCTAGATAGGATGTGATAAGCTAGCATAATCATATGGCCATGAGACAAATGACTCAATGTCAGGATTCATGTAACAAAGTGAAGGTCTTGATCAATATTTTGATAGAAGACCAAATTCTTAGATTTAAAATTTTTAGCCTAAACCATTTATATATGGCTATGGTTATATTAATATATAAGATCAAAGGTTTGAGTAGATGTTCCAAAAGCCTAGAAGATATTTTTAAGGAATGCAAATAGTTAGAGACTAGAATGATGCATATATTAGGGAGTTTGATCACAAAACCAAATACACTCAATCTTCTTGGCTTAATAACTAATGAATATTTCAAGCATTGGGATAATAAAGTCATGCAAGAAGTAAATAATCAAATCCAAGGTAGAATAGTAGTGGACAATAGTAGGACCTTATACATGATCCTAGTAGCTAAAGAAAATATTAGTGATGCTCAGAACATCAAAGAAGCTTTGGGTAGGGATGACAAAGACTTTAGAGGCCTAGTGGATGAAGAATATGAAATATTCATGGAACCTATCATCAAACTCAAGCTAATTGATGAATAACATGACAAGGTAATGAAGATCTTGAAGGACAAAAAAAGGCTGCAACAAAAAATGAACCCCAAAGCCAAATTGGTTGACTTAGGAATATTCTATTATATAGGAATATGCATTTTTTTAAAGGAATATTCTTTTGTAAAAGCATGTGAAACTTTTCAAATCACAGTACTTATAGGTGAGTCCTTTTATAAAGTGTCTATTTCTAGAACATTGTAGAAGGATAACTATCCTAAACACTTATACAATTATCATTGGACATGATTGACCGACATACCTCCTTGGAATTATATATAATAGTTATTATCAATTATAAGAGGGGGAGTTTTGAGAAATAATACTTTGTGCAAATTTGGATTAATTAATGCAAGAAAATAATTTTGAAAGGATTGTCTCATTTTGTCTATGTGATTGCTATCATGGCTACTCTCTCACTTGTCTAGTCTAATACTTAGATTTGAATGGTTTTTATGGATTTTTGATGTGCACCTTTTAAATGCAGAGTTATGAATTTGTGTCTATGATAGATTGATCAAAATTTCTTTGATTCATTTCATTTGTTTTACTTTTCTTGTAGATGTGTTTATGATATTTTCTTGTAAGTGTAAATATTTAAAGTGAATCCAGTTCCTATTTGTGTTTATTTCTACATGCCTTAGATTTTTTCCTGATGCGTGATAGGATTTCAGCTTATGCTATTTCATTTCATACATTGGCTAAATGCATATTTGGATGAAATTTGAACTTTGTCATAATGTTTGGATTAAAGATTAACAACATCTTTCTTCCTTTCCCTAACCTTCCTTTTGCTCAATTTTTTTATCAACTCACTTTAGATTAGCTTCCATTATAAATATACATTTTAACTTAGATTGTATACTTAATTTTTTGGCATAATTCACTTTAGTTATTTAATAAATTTTCATAAAGTAGGCTATTAGGCCACGGTTGCTCCAAATAACCAAATAGTTACATTATAAAATTTATGAAATAATTCACTTTGCCATTATTCCACCGATGATATCAATCATATCATAACTTGAAACTAATGCAATGGATTATTTGAATCTAGAAAGGAGAAGTGTTTCATAAACACATTGAACCACCTATGATACACTTTTAGGCATCAACAAGAACCCATTCCATTGGTGATAAAAGGAGAGCCTTAGCCAAATATTTGTGAATTTGAAGTGTCTTTGCTAATTTTAGTGAATTTTGCTCAAAGATCAGTGAATATTTTCCATATTTATGTTATTTTTGGCTCACTTATGTAAACATCATTGATATTAATTATTTTCAACTAATATTTAGGAAAATTTAGCTGAAGATTGATATTATTTGAAGATTCATGGTAAATTATTGTAAAGGTAGCTTAAGATTTGTAAATCTTTCATGTTTGAGGTTAGTAATATAAATTTTATTCAAATATTGATTGATTCTTTGAAAATTTAGGTTTATTTGAAATTAGAAGTGTAAATATCATTCATATTCATCAATTTAGATATATCTTTGAGGCAATTTGGTTAAAGATAGTTGTTCTTTGTTTAAATTTGTGAAAAATTGCTTAACATACAAATATGATCATTGTTCTTTATAAATATAATATTTACACATCATATTTTGAGTAGGATTCAAGTTTTACAAGATGTAAGTTTAGAGAATTAGGACTAGGTCATGGTTTGAATCAAGATTACCTCTCCTGTCATTAGAATTTCATAGGAAAGAAAGAGAAAACAAAGGTAAATGAAGGGTTTCTAAATCACAACCTACTTCACATGTTCATGGTGCTCTTATGTTTAACACTTATCAAGGTATGGCTTGGTTAGGTGGATCTTCCATCAATGTACTTAGTCAGGTACATGACCTACACTAAAACCCTAAAAAATACTAACCATCTTCCAATACTAATGGCATTGTCATAGTTGAAGAACATATCAAAAGCTTCAAAGTCACTTTAAGATTGTTGAATGTAGTTCATGAAGATGTTACATGTATATTATTTCATTTTAATTTCAAATATACAATATATGATTGGTTTCTCAACCTTCTTAAGAATTATATCACCAGTTGGAATTATTTTAACTAAATTTTCATTGATCAATTTGGAAGGGTCATCGGTCCTTGTATCCTTTATCAATAGTTCACTATTATGAAAAGAGATTCAAGTGAAACCATTAGAGCCTTTAATTTTATATTTTGAAAGATCTTTAGTTAAACCATAGCTCCTTATAGACCTAATGAATATTTGTATTTATAAATTTATAAGGATGCTTTAGATCCCATGATTTTTATGTTTCTTAAAAGGCCTACTAGAGTTATAAACACATTAGCCTTAGCATATTCTAAAGCTATAACAATCAATGATCAAATGTAACATCAAGGTCAAGTTTCATATGCAATTCCCAATGTTAATCCTAATTTTCCTACATTAAATGTAATTCTAAATGCAAATTACAATGTGCCTACTCTAAACCAAACACCAGTGTTGAATAAATTACCCTTAAGTCATGCTCATCTTGGCTAAAACCTAGGATTATTGAATAACACTGCAAATGGATTTCATCCACAACATCAGAGAGCTTTGGTTCCAATGACTAGTAATAGTACTTAGTTTCATAACTTAGAGACATCAAATAATGAGAATGAGTCCATACTCAAAATGGTTCAAAAGCTAAGCATTGGATTCCTTCAATTACAAAAACAAGTATGAAATTTTGGGGAGAACTCTAATAAAAATTACTCTTATCAAAGGTTCAATAAGCCTAACAATCAGTTTTATAATGGTAATAAAAATAACAATAATAAATCATCATCTAATAAGAATAGTCCTAAAATTAATATGTGTGATATAGCTCTAACTAAATATTGCAAGGTGCATAATACTTGAAACCTTGGTGAGTTAGATTACATTAAATTTTGTAATGCTTTTGAATTATTTTAGGATGAGTTAAATATATATTAAGGTAGACCTAATAGAGATAATATTTTAGGTACATATAATTATTCAACGCCATCTAAATATGTTGATACAACCATGATGGTGGAGACATTTTATTTCCCATTCCAAGAGGAGAATGATCCTAAAGAGATTCCAAAAGAAGTTCATGCCTTTTAGCAGTACTTGAAGAAGACCTACCCACTAAGGAATAGAGAGTATAAGAAACCTTTGACAACTTCAAATACACAAAATAATTTTGAAACTCATGATCCTACAACTGAAAAAAATCTAGAGCCTCCATAAGGAAGTACCTCTAAGCACAATTCTGATACATATGTGCTTCTACTAGGAGTGGATATAATATAGTTGAGGACATGAAAAATATTAAGGTTAACATCAATTTACATGAGTTGACTCAAATTACTAATTAATGATACTTATTACTTGAATCTTTATCCAAGAAGACTAATAAGTAACCAAAGGCTATAAATGCTAGTGTAGTTATATACAAGAACAAAGTAGATGTTCTACCTTTCCTACTAATAGTCATAATTTTTTGTAACAATTTGCATAATTATTTGTTAAACTCAGGTGATTCTGCTAATATTATGCCTAAATATATTTATGAGAAACTTTATTAAACTATAATTAAGTTTAATAGAGTAGTTAATCAATTAGACAAGTCAAGGGTTAAAGTAATTAGAGAATTGTTGAATGTTCATATGTAGCTTGTTGTTGAGCCAAGGATACAATAGTTTATAGACATTAAAGTGGTGGATATTCCTAATGCTTATACAATTATAATCATAAGGGATTATACCAAGTCCTTAAATTGTTACATGTCCACTGACTATTCACATATGTGGCTTCCATGAAAGGGAGTTCCCAATCAAATTTAAATTGAAAGAGAGCCCAAAATGAAACACCTAATCATTGAATATAATGATACAAATTAAAGGGTCAACATGATAAATTCTAAGTTAGGATTTTACAATCTTAACACTTCTAATATATGTGACTTTAAATATCTTATGCTATGCTTGGAATGTGGAAATTATACTTTGGTGGTGCTAAATGTAAATCTAGATCTATAGTAGGAATTGTTTTCATTAATTCCCCTTGGAAAGAATTTAGTACTTCTTAAAGAATTTGTTTTTAATTCACTAATAACTTGGTATAGTATGAATATTTATTATTATGCCTATAATTTTTTATTAAACATAAGGTTAAAGAATTACTAGTGTATGGTGACTCAGAGCTAGTGGTTAATCAAGTTAGAAGCAAGTACCAATGCAAATTATCCTAATTTAATAGGTATAAATTGGGATTTGATAACATACTTTAATTCCTTTAACAATATCTCAATTCCTAGATAAGATAAAAATCTTGCTGATGAGCTAGCCTTAGCTACAACCAATCTTATGTCAAATCAATACTTTAAACTAGGTAACTATAGTATTGAGTTGGTTCCGTGTCCCTCAGTTCCTAATAATTTCAACCATTTAAAAATATTTAGTGATGACCAATAGATCCTAGATTTAATGAAAAATTAAAGATTATTTAAGGCTCACATCATTGATGAGGTCAATGAAAATGCTCTTGATGAAGACAACATTGATGACAATATTGGGCAATTAAGTGACAACAAAATTCCCAAAGGCATGATTTCCTTAGAAAGATTATTTAGAATAGATAAACTAGATGAAACTATCAAAGTTCCTAAGGTAATTGGGAAAGATTACAATGAATTTGACCTATGAACTCAAGGTTAGCCCTAGTTAGTGAATATTAGTATAGGCTGCACAAATGAAGAGTTGAAAAAAGCTAAAGAATTGTTGACCAAGTACAAAGATGTGAAAATATGGTCCTATGAAGACTTAAATATCTTTTATCCTAGAGTCATTACCCATACCATTCCTTTAAAGGAAGCCTAAAAAACATTTAGGCAAAATCAAAGGCCAGTCAAACCTATCTTAGAGCCATTGATCTACAAATAGGTCAAGAAGCTATTGGATGCAAAGATAGTTTTTCCCATTAGACACTCTACTTTGGTAGTTAACTTAGTACCATTTAGAAAAAAGAATGGGGAAATAATATTGTGCATAAAATTTAGGAATATAAATAGAGTGTCTAAAAAGGATAATCATCCCTTACCTTCCCTTGACCAAGTCATTCAAATTATTAGTGGTTCTACTATGATGTATTTTCTTGATGGTTTTTCATGTTATAATCAATTTCTTGTGAACAAGGAGGATAGATTAGAAAATGCATTCATTACTAAGTGGGACACTTTTGCCTACAAAAGGATGCGATTTGGACTAATAAATGTAGGTGAAAATCTTAAAAGAGATATAAACCATTATTTCCAAGGTCTCATAGGTAAGTGCATTATCTCTATATGGATGATCTAAATATGTTTTCTAAAAATAGGGAGGACTAGATCATGCACTTGTAATAGGTATTTGAATGATGTAGGAGGTATGAAATTTATCTCAATGCTAAGAAAATAATTTTTTTCATTACTAAGGGAAAGTTATTAGGATATGTTATAACTAAAGAGGGTATTTATATTGACCTTGATAGAGTAAATGTCATATCCAAGATAGAACCCATTGATAGTAGAGAAGAACTAAAATATTTCTTTGGGAAAATCAGTTTTGTGAGAAAGTTTATTTCTAGTTTTATAGATATTGTAAATCCATTAAATGACATATTTAATAAGGATGCAAAGATTACATGGAATGAAGACATAAAGAAATCCTTCAAGGATATAAAATAAGCAATAGTGTAGGCACCAATGTTGACAAGTCTTGATTTTTCAAAAGATTTCTATCTCTATTCTTTTATTTTTGATCATACAATTATTGTTGTTCTAACTCAAAAGAAAGATGGATGTGATCATCCTATTGAGCAGTAATTTTAAAAATACTGAGTTAAACTATTTTCTAATTGACAAGCAAGTATGTGCTTTAGTTAAGGTAATCAATAAATTTAGACACTATATTCTTAGGAATAAAGTGCATGCAATATTTCCTGACCCTTCCACTAAGCTTATGCTTAACCAATGTGAACTTGGAAAAAGAAGAGGTAAATGGGTGCCGATACTCTAAGAGTATGATCTTGAAATCAAAACTACCAAATTTGTAAGATGTCAAGGATTGATTTAATTAATTGCTAACACTAATCCCAAATTAAGTGTCATATAGGTGGAGCAATAGATTTTTAAACCCAATGATTGTTATGATTTAATTGTTTATTTTCTAATCAATGGTAATTGTCCTATAGGGATAATTAGAGAGAAAAGGAGAGGTCTTAGGCTCAAGGAAACACATTTCTTGATCAAATATGGAGTACTTTTTAGTAATAATTATGAAGCTATATAATTAAGGTGTGTTTTTAAAGAAGAAGCAACTAAGATCTTGAGTACTTTCCATGAAAATCTTGGAAGTGCACACCCATCTAGAAGGATAAAAACTCATAATATCATTAGGGCTGGTTATTATTGGCCTATAATATTCAAATATTCTCAAAAACATGTGATAGAATGCCATTGGTGCCAGATATTCAACACTAAAGAACTGAAAGTAGCCATGCCATTAAATCCAATTATGATTGACAAGCCTTTTACTCAGTGGGGATTAGATATTATGGGGTCCATCAACCATAATTATTTAGATGGACATAAATATGTCCTTACTACACCTGATTACTACATAAGATGGATAAAATTAGTGGTAACCAAGTAGTGTAAGACTAAGGATATGATTAAATTCTTAGAGGAAAACATATGTACTAGATCTGGTACACTAGTATCTCTAATTTGTGATAATGGATCCACATTTATATCTATTGAGATGACTAAGTCGACATATGATAATAACATTGTTCTTAGGTTCTCATCAAACCATTATCCTTAAGGTAATGGAGTGTCAAAATAAACTAATTTTTTTTTATGAAATCCATCAAGAAGTTCGTTGATGAAAAACCAAGAACCCAACATAGGTTGCTTAGGTATGCCCTTTGGGAAAACAAAACCAAAGCCAAACAAGCTCTGAAGGCATCACCATTTCTTCTTGTATATGGTCAAGAACCTATATTTCTCATCACTCTTAAGATGCCAACCTATAATTTCATGCAAGAGTATATGGAAGAAGATCAAGAGTTTGCAAGTTCAAGGTTACTAGACATCAATCAAATAGAAGATGCAAGAGAGGAATCATTTGCCAACTTAAGTAGACATCAAACCACAATAAAGAGATTGTTTGAAAAATATTCTAAAATTAAGGTGTTTAGGTAGGGAAACCTAGTTCTCCTTTGGGATAATGCATATGAACCTAATGGAAAGCATATAAAATTCACTCTTTTGTGGATTGACCCTTATCAGATTACTGAGACACTAGGGGAAAACACTTTCAAGCTCAAGGACTTGCAAGGAGCAGAGTTTACTTTGCCAACAAATGGGTAATATATTAAAGCACTATTTCTATTCTACCCCACTTCAATTATACATGGAGTAATTTTTAAGAATATTAAGAGTTAGTGTAGGTAGGCTTATATTAGTTTCTTTTATGTTCCTTGTTTGCACATATTTATTTGCTTGTTGTTTATTTTGTTGTCTATTTGTTTTAATTCTTATTTGTTTCTTTTTCCTCTGCCTTGTTCCTTAATTTCAATAAGTCTTTTCAAGCTAGTCCTTAAGCTCCAATGCATATAGTTTCTCAAAGTTCAACAAATTAGGAATGAAGTTATGAATCTTAACCATTGGTTGGCCATGGATTCTAGAAATCTGAGTTTGATGTTATGATTTGGAGAAATTGGTAAGGATTGATATCTATGTTAATTGTTCCTTAAAATATTAAGCATTATTCTAATCTAAATATGGATCTAATAAGGATTGTACATGTTGAGTAAAATTTTGAATTATTGGGACAAAGTCATGTTAATACTTAAAGAACATTATTTTTTGGGAGGACGTTTATGACCAAGGATTATTGTCTGAAGATCAAACATTTGAAAAAATCCCAAAACCTAGATAATTCTAGTTCCCAACCTTTGTTGGAAAGCTAAATATATTTTAAAAAATAAAAAAAGTAAGAGCTTTATTAAAAATATGAAAGCTTCCTGAGCAAAGGTGATTTTGGTAACCTCCACCGGGGCTATGGATGCCTAGTTGGCAGTGGACAGGGCCTAGAGTGGAGCCAAAGGTATCTCTATTTGGGTTATATATGCTTGGTTGGTAGTAGAGTAATACCCAAGCCTTCTTTTTCATAAAGCATGATTCTTAATGAACATCTAAATATGCCATAAGTGAATGTTAATGGTTAAGGTCATGAAATTTGATAGTCATTCTCTATGCCCCATAGTAATCAGTTAAAGAATAAAAACACACACACAACATGACCAAGTTTTGATGTTTGAAACCAATTTTGCATGTGTAAGACTTGTTTTAATCATGAATTGATCTTAATGATGGTACTTAATCATATGGAATGATTATTCTAGTTATTAGTTTAAACCAGAATATCTAAGTTCTTAAATTTTGTAATGTTTCCCCTAGAAGCCACCATTTGTTAAGGTTAACATACCCTAATTTTTTGAAAAATGAGGACCCTTTTTCAATTTTACAAATTGTGTTATAAATTGACATTCAAACTGATCAAAATTATACTATTGAATATCATGTGTGCTTCATCTTTAATTGGCATGTCAACATAGGATTTTCATTTGACTTTATCTAAAATTGATAATGTTTAGCTTTTGTGTCCATGCATTGGTTTAATAGTGTCCAGATTGTGTGAATAATATCTAGGGTTTTATACACTAATGCTAATTTGACCCTTTTATTTTCTTTAACCCTTGGTCTCTTATTAATTAATTGAATCTATGTTTAAATCATGTAAACACCTTAGTATAATGTGTTTTATCCTAGGTATTTTGAATTAGATTCAAATTTACATAGGTCAAATTTGTACAAGAATGTTTTGTTATGTCTTACACTTAGTTTAATTTTTTATCCTCAAGTTCTAGTTGTGTTTATCAATATGACCAAAACCTTAGTCTAAAAACTTTATCCTGGGTCTGTTTATATCTTGAGACCCCACTAAGTCTATCTTATAATTCACATAGACTAAGTAAATGTGGGAGCACTTTATTATATTTTTAACTTAGCCTAAATTCCTATCCTAAAGCTTTAATTATATTTATTAATACAACTAGAAACTTAGGCTAAAACTTTATCCTAAGTCTGTTTATATTCCTTTGGCCCTAACTTAGTTTATTTTCATTAGCCATAAGAATGAATCAATGTGAGGATGATAAGTGGTGAGATCTTGAAGCTTAGTAGGGATATCGATAGTATGTGTCCATTCACCTAGGTCAAATTGTCAAAGCTTAGAGATATAATGTGGTAATGACAAGTGCCATAACCATAGTGAATAAAATAGAATCAAGTGTATTGAGATTAATGGAGTGTGTTAAATCATACAAAAAGGATCTTATAATGTAGGGAAAAGTCAATAAGTCAAAGTTATAAGGAGGAATCCAAGAGTGACAAGTGTCATGATCTCAATGACTTAACCCAAAATTAAAGGCTTGTGTTTAGTCTAGTAAGATCAAGTGGATCAAGATTGATAGAGCACATTGATCATGCAAAGAAAATCCAATGGTGCAAGGTCAAGCTAAATTTTCAAAGTGCTTAGAATGAATGTAGTAGTGACACATGTCATAACCATGATGAATGGAATGTAGATCAAATAATAACATTCAACCTCTTAGATCAAGATATAAGATGAGTGATGAAGCTAAATTTTCAAAGGGCCTAGATGGAATGAGAAGCTGCCACATGGTATAAAGGTCTTAAACAATAGAGCATGTTTGTAGTAAGCATAGAGATCCCATGGAGCTAACACATGGCACACTCTCAAGAACTCAAACAAGAAATCAATGGCCGATGATGAATCCAAGGCTAGTGGGCCCCACAGAAGATCAATGACATGAATTTAATCAAGCCTCAAGATTTCATGATATAATGATATGTGTTCTACAATGACAAATAGTCACATTTTAGAAATTAATTAATATTTTGACATGGCGATGCTATATAAGTGAGACAAGTTAGATTAAAATATCTTGTGGACCTACAAACATGAAAGGTATAAATACATGATCCAAGAAATATCTAAGGCATGAAACTCATAATTTAAACTTCATTACCACCATTGAAGCTCTACATAAACCTCTAGAAAATACCTAAGCATATGAATTACCCTAGTTTGCCTCATAATTCACTATAATTAAACCTATAATAGTTATATTATTATCTGTAATTACATAATTAAATCAATGATGACTCATAAACATTTTTCAAAGGAAGATGTAGATTTATATTTACAAACATATGATAAGGGATGTGTTTTTAAGGATATCAATTTTGTAGCCTCTTATTTAAACACATGAGACAATAATTGGTCAAAATTGTTCTAGATGATTGAGAATCAACTAGCCATTATCAGGGAAGAGGAGAAGAATTTGTCAATAAAGAGTCTATATGATGACATTATTGCAATTCAAATGAATAGTCTCTATTATGTAGTAGTGAAGCCTGTGGTACTCCACTCATTGACATTCTTTCTCACATTTTCAAGAAAACTAAGATAGATAAGGGCATGATAATTAATGAACACAATTTGAGAAAAGTTATTTATATTTATAATAATGCATTTGACTCATATTATAATTTTCCCAAACCCCTAATTGACCTAGCCTTTATCAATTTTTGGGCTAAAGAATAACAATTTGATGGACACCCTTACCTTGTGGTTAGATTTTGGAAACCAAGTCTTTTCAAAACTTAACAAGAACATCCCTATCAGCCAATTTAGACATGGGTTCATAATGATAATGATAATTTTAAATAGGTTATGTGGAAATGTAACCACTACATATATAGACCTAGTATAGGTGCCCATAGTCTACTTTATAGTTGAAAAGGTAATTATCTCCCCTTTGGGTGAAATAATTAGTATCTCATTAAGTATACATATATATGTAATTAGGCATAAGAATAAAACCTAGTTTTTCATGATGTCATATCTCCTAGATGTTCTTTGTGTAATAACAAATATTCCAAACTAGAGAGAATGGTCACCTTGGTGGGGATCAACCAACAAACTTGATTACTTTTATGTAAGCAACTAAACACAGAATTAAACCAGAATTGAAAGCAACTAGAAATCAGAATCAACAAAGAATAAGAGATACAAGAAACCACCCTGAAAACTTGTATTAAACTCTTCTAGAAGGAAATACAATGAAGAAAAATCACACTTTCTTCTCACACCTCTCAGATGTATAGATCTCTTTCCCTCAATATTTTTCTCTCAATTACAATCAATTCCAACAACCTGGATTGATACACATATACAATAAATGTCTTGTACTGTTCTCATACACACAAGCTATGAAGATCTATCCCTATTATATAGAATTAGGAAACATGAGCATGCATTCTCCACCGTTAGATATACCTCTTGATCAAGGGTTCAAATCAGTCCTACCAAAAATAGAAATGCAGACTCAATACCAATAGTTAATCTAATCATGCAAACAATCTGTTCATCCACAAAAATAGACTTTCTAGATGCACAGGTAACCGACATCAGTGCCTATTTGCCTACACATGACTGACATTGGCTAATACATAACTGACATCGACAGCTATTGGTCAACTCGTTGCCATCATCGATGACTGTGTAAATCCAACAACTTCAGCATCTGCTCATTTGGTGAAGCTTTTAGCTCCACAACTCAAAAATCTCCCACTTAGAGATAAACAGTTGCACTAGTACCTATTCAACAACATCTTCTAGCTTCTCCATCTTCAAACTCAATTGTGAAGACCAACAAAAGTTAAATGAAGATTCAACTTCTCCTTTGTTACCAGCTTTTTTAACATATCAGTAGGGTTCTTATCCATATGGATCTTTTCCAGCTTCAACTCACCATCCTCCAATACCTGTCTAATGAAGTGGTACCTAAGCTGTATATGTTTGGTTCTTGAATGAAAGGCTGAATTCTTAGCCAAATGAATTGCACTCTGACTATCACTATATAATTTGTAACTCTCTTTCTCCTTTCCTAACTCTTCTATGAACCGTGTCATCCATATCATCTCTTTGCTAGCCTCCATGACTGCAATGTATTTTGCCTTTGTAGTAGACAAGGCAACAACCTTCTGCAACTTTGAAATCCAGCTAACCGCCGTTCCACCAATAGTGAACACATATCTTGTGGTGATTCTCCTGCCATCCAAGTCACCTGCCATATCCACATCTACATATCCATGTAAAGAAGTGTTTGACCCTCCATAGCACAAATGCCTACTGCTGGTCCCTCTCAGATATCTGAGAATCCACTGGATTGCTTTCCAGTGCTCCTTCCCTAGATTGGCCATATACTTACTGATAACTCCCAATACTTGGGCAATATCCAGTCTAGTACATACCATTGCATACATTAAGCTCCCAACTGTGGAATCATATGTAACTCTACTCATGTACTCTACCTGATCATGTGAATTAGGACACTGTTCTTTACTCAACTTGAAGTGTCCAACCATAGGTGTGCTTACCGGTTTTGCATCCTACATATTGAACCTCTCCAACACCTTGTTCACATAATCCTCTTGAGACAAAATCAATCTGTGATTTTTCCTATCTCTCTTAATACTCATGCCAAGGATTTTATTTTCTACTCCCAAATCCTTCATGGCAAATGTGTGAGCTAATTTCACCTTAAGCTCAGAGATATCCTGCATGTGTGAACCTGCAACAAGCATATCATCTACATACAACAATAGGATAATATATCTACCATTATCCAATCTCTTAAAATACACACAATGGTTAGATTGACATCTACTATAGCCATGCTCAGTCATAAACCTGTCAAATTTCAAATACCATTGTCTAGGAGATTGCTTGAGACCATACAAGATTTTCTTCAATATACACACAAGTTTCTCCTTACCTTTGACCTCAAATCCTTCTGACTAATCCATATATATTTCTTCATCCAAATCTCCATGAAGAAATGATGTCTTAACATCAAGCTACTCAAGATGAAAATCCTCAATAGCAATCAAAGACAATACAGTCCGAATAGAAGTCATTTTTACTACAGGATAAAAAATTTCACCAATATCAATACCTGGTTTCTATGCAAATCCTTTCACTACCAACCTGGCCTTATATCTCATCTGTCCATTCTCTCCTTCCTTCAATCTATAGATCCATCAATTTTTTAGTGTCCTCTTTCCCGCTGGCAACTCAACCAAATCCCATGTTTGGTTCTCTTTCAAGGAATCAATTTCCTCATTCATGCCAAGCTCCCACTGATTCTTGGATTCCACCTGTATTGCTTGATCAAAACTCTCTGGTTCTCCACCATTAGTAAGCAATAAATAGAATAATGAAGGAGAATATTGAATTGGAGGTTTACTTACCCTTTCTAACCTCTTGATGGGGGTTTGAGATTCATTCAAAACATGTTGTCCACCTAAATTCTCTGACAGTGACCGATCTCGGTCATCTCCAAGCCTATGCATGACCGACGTCAGTTTCTCCCGATCGATGTTGGTTCTTATTTGACTAACGTCGGTCATTGTCTGACTAACATCAGTTCCTATTTGATCTATCTAATTGACATCAGTTCCTTCTTGACCGACGTCGGTGTCTATGTTTTTCTAGAAGTTATTTCCCATGAGCTCATTTTGGATCACAATCTCATCCAAATCTCCATTGCCCTACTTAGAATCCTTCAACTTCTTGAGTTGATCACTGCACATCACCTTCTCATTGAAAACAACATCATGGCTTCTAATTATTTTGTTAGTTCCTAGATTCCAAAACTAGAATTTGAAATCTCTAGAGCCATAACCAATAAATGTGCACCTCATAGACTTAGCATCCAGCTTCTTTCTATTTTCTTTATCAATGTGCATAAAAACTTTATAACCAAAAACTTTGAGAAATGAAAGATCTACCTTTTTACCTATCCAAACCTCTTCTGTAATTCCACCATCCAAAGCAGTAGAGGGTCATCTATTAATCAAGTAAACTGTAGTGTCTACAACTTTTGCCCAAAAATGTAAGGGCAAACCAGCATACAACCTCATACTCCATGCACATTCTAATATTGTTTTGTTCATCCTTTCAGCAACTCCATTTTGCTAAGGTGTCCTTGGAACCGTCCTTTCCCTGTGTATTCCATACATAGAATAGTAACTTCTGAATTTATTGCTGCAGTACTCACCACCATTGTCAGATCTAAGGCACTTCAATCTCAAACCTATTTCATTCTCAACAAAATCTTTCCAATTCCTAAATGTGTCAAAAACATCAAATTTCTTCTTTATGCAATAGACCCATACCTTTCTTGTAGCATCATCAATGAAAGTAACATAATACTATGATCCTCCAATAGAAGCTACCTGAGATGGTCCCCACACGTCTATGTGAACAAGCTCCAACTTGTGCTTCCTCTTTGTTGACCCAGTTTTGATAAATCTTACTCTCTTCTATTTTCCAAAAACACAATGCTCACAGAAATCTAGATCTATGCTTTTCAAATCTGAAAACTTACCTTTTGACTTAAGAATTTTCATTCCCTTCTCACTCATGTGGCCGAGCCTACAGTGCCACAACTTTGCATCCACATCTAAAGTAGATAATACAAAAGGAGAATAATTAGTAATATAATTACATAAATAGAGAGTATCTACTCTCTTACTTTTGACTAATACAAGTGCTCCCTTGGTAACCTTCCAAGATTCAGTTATGAGAGTTACTGTGTAACCCTCATCACCCAAATTTCCTATAGAAATCAGATTCTGCTTCAAGGCTGGGACATGCACGACATCCTTCAACACCCATGTGTTTCCATTCTAAAATTTCAGCTGCACTTTTCCTTTTCCAACAATTTTAAAAGGCTCATCATCCCCTAAATAAACTTTTCCAAAATCTCCCTGGACATAATCATTGAAAAATTCTCTATTTGGGGTAGCATGGAAAGAGGCCCCAGAATCTAAAACCCAATATTATATTTTATTATGCAAAGAAAGTGGAAGATCATCTTGTGAAACAATACTTGCAACTTTTGCTTCTTCATTACCTTCATGCTGATTCTCTTCATTAGCCTTCAACCGGCAATCTTTCTTTGCATGTCCTCTCTTTCCACAATTCTAGTAGGTTATTTTTCTTTTTCCATTTATGGATTTGGATTTATTGCTCATCTTTGACTTAGACCTTGATCTCCCTTTCTTGCTCTTCTCTCTTTGCCTTCCCTTGCTTTCAATACTTAAAGCATTACCTGATGTTTCCCTTGTGCTTTTCTTGCGAGTTTCTTCATTCAAGATTACACTAACAACATCATCTACTTTCAAGATATTTGTAGTAAATGCAGTATTACTAACTGCCATTACCAAGCTATGCCAAATTTTAGGTAAAGAGCATAATATTAAAATATCCTTAATTTCATCATCAAAAACTATTTTGATTGAATTTAATTGATTTACAATTCCATGGAAATCATTAAGATGATTAGATACAGATCCACCTTCCTGCATTTGCAAATTAAATAATTGCTTCATAAGATATACCTTATTTGAAGCTAAGGGCTTTTCATATAAATTTGCTAAAGTGTCTATCAACTGTACTATTGTCTTTGCCTGTGACAAGTTGGAAATCACAGAAGATGCTAGGCTCAACCTTATGGATCCCAGAGCCTTTCTATCAAGAACATTCCATTCTTCATCTTCCATATCTATGGGCTTTCTATCAACCCCACCCAATGGTAAATATAGATCTTTCTAATATAGATAATCTTCTATCTGCATTCTCCATAATTGGTAGTTCTTGCCATTAAACTTCTCCATTCTCAGTTTACTTTCTTCTGCCATTGCTTCTCCCACTCAAATAGAAACTCCTGTGAGTGACCTGTAATCAATAAACACTAACCAGATCTAAAACACCTTTTAGTCAACTTGAGCTCTGATACCACTTTTTGGGGATCAACCAACAAACTTGATTACTTTTATGTAAGCAACTAAACATGGAATTAAACCAGAATTGAAACAACTAGAAATCAGAATCAGCAAAGAATAAGAGATACAAGAAACCACCCTGAAAACTTGTATTAAACTCTTCCAGAAGGAAATACAATGAAGAAAAATCACACTTTCTTCTCACACCTCTCAGATGTATAGATCTCTTTCCCTCAAGATTTTTCTCTCTCAATTACAATCAATTCCAACAACCTAGATTGATACACATATACAATAAATGTCTTGTAATGTTCTCATACACACAAGCTATGAAGATCTATCCCTATTATATAGAATTAGGAAACATGAGCATGCATTCTCCACCATTAGATATACCTCTTAATCAAGGGTTTAAATCAGTCCTACCAAAAATAAAAATGCGGACTCAATACCAACAGTTAATCTAATCATGCAAACAATCTGTTCATCCATGAAAATAGACTTTTTGGATGCACAGGTAACTGACATCAGTCCCTATTTGCCTACACATGACCGACATCAGCTAATACATAACCGACGTCAGCAGCTACTAGTCGACTCCTTACCATCATCGGTGACTATTTAAATCCAACAACTTCAGCATCTGCTCATCTGGTGAAGCTTTTAGCTCCACAACTCAACACCAGTGGAACATAGACTATTTCATAGTATTATTCAAAGTTGCACATCTTTAAATATAAAGACCACATTTAATTTATATGTGACTATGTCCACCTTACCCTAAGTGAATTTATAATTGGAATCCCACTGACCGGGAAATCTATTGAAACTATGGGAGATATATGGCTATATCTAGACTACACTATTATAAGGGTTGAGAAAACTTCAAGTTATCCTCTCAAGATACCTGTTCATGTCCCTAATAAATTATTTGAGTAAGAGGTTACATACCAACTATTTCATGGCATTGATGGTCTATGCAAGACCAAGAGAAAATGACCCCTTCACAACTTCCCAATAACAATTGGAAAGACTATATTCAAACATTGGGACAATATTTAAGCTACATCAAAACACAAATCATCCTTCAACCTACATATTGATGAGCTTAAGAAATGGGATCCTTATGGGAAAATTAAGGAACATTTGAAAAATAAAGTAATTCTAAATTGCCTTATGATCATGAGGCTAGTGCCTTTGATCCCATTTACACCAAAACATCCTCTTATTTCAAAGTCACTAGAAGAATGAACACAACCTGAGGCTTGAGTCTAAGATAAAAAGAAATCAAAAGGTGGATTATATGTGGTAATTAGGCCCCATGCAATCTCATATAATAAGTGGTGAACCTTATATACCTACACTAATTAATGCCTAGGCACAAACACAAAATATTGAAGAGAAGAGACCTAAGTTTTGAAGGCTAGATTAAATCCCTTCAAGTTTATTAGTTCTTAAATTCCTTAGGGTTGTAGAATAATAATCACATCAAGGAGAGATTCACATGATATCCCTTGACCACAATGAGACTATTAAAGATGCATTAAAAATTCTATCCAATGTTTATGATTTATATGATGAAGAATACCAAGTTAAGGATACAAAAGAAGAGAAAGGGAAAGAAGTGGCATTGGACTTAGTTCTAGTTGACACCCCTAAGAGGAAGACTAAGCTATCCATTATTCCTATTGACCAAATTTGACCTTATAGGTCAAACTAGGACCCCTAGAGGTAAAAACTTTACTTTAGATGTTTATAGGGGGTTTAATATTATTTCATAGGGTGTATTATAAGTTTTTGATGTCATTTAATGTTATTTTAGCCTTGATCATGATCTAATTAGTTTATATGTCATTTTGAGTCATTTAGAGGCCATTTAGGTGTCATAAATTCAAGTGTAACAATTTTCAAGGTGTACAAGTGTCCTATTTTTCTTTTAAAATGTCTAATAAGTTAGATTCCCTATCAATAATGTCAGTTCATATGAAACTTGTAGGTTATCTAATTGAATATCAAGTACTCAATTAAAAAAGGGGAATTTGGCACTTGTACATCCCATGAGGAAAAGTGACACATGGGAAAAGGACATGAAAAATATATTAATCATCCTTACATTCATTTAAACACTTTAAATTATTTATAAGTGCCATTTTTTTAATCTAAAACCATTTTCCTCCTTCTTTACCTTCTTAGACACCTAGAAGTGGTTAGTAGGCTTGAGCTTGGTAAAGATAGTTGAAGATGTTTCAGGTCAAAAAATTTTTGTTGGTGGTATTACAATTATATAGATCCATTTCCATAATAATATTTTGTATATTATTCAACCATGATTTATGAACCATCCTTTACAAGCTAGCTATATTTTTTTTCTCACTATTTCCTACACCCTATAGGTTTTGCTCCATTTTTTATAAGTCCATACAAACCATTTAGTGATGTTAAATCCATAGTATTTTGGCTATATGATCAGATTATATTAATTCTTATTTTTATATTTCAATGTGTTTTGATGAGAAAATCATCTCAGGTTTGTAGATTAGTCTCTTTAAAGCTAACAGGTATTTTTCCATCATTTGTTGAATCTTCATGTTTTGATAATGGTTCCAGAGGGTTGTGATAGATTCATTGAAATTTTATAAATGTTATATTTATTCCTTTTTACTCTCAATATAACTTATAAACCAACATTCTATGAGTTACAATCACAAATCACCATGCAATTAGTTGGTTCCATGACTATCATGCATAGTCAACTTAGTGAGATGGGTTAAGGCCTTAAACACATCCATGGAGCCATAAGTATGGTATTTAGAGATTGAAAACATTCCCATAGTATATATAATAAATTAAAATTATTCCACTTTGTATAAGAGGGACTATCCCTATCAACACAGTCACCTACATACTTAGTCTACCATGGAATTGTACTTATAGGTGCTCTCATGGATGAATTCATTTTGAAAGGGTAGTATTGATAATTATTTCATATCCTTGATAGTTTTAATATTAATTTGGAGGTTTTAGGATAGGAATAAAACTCATTTTATGGTCAAGGTAGTGTGCACTACCTAGAACTCACATTATTGCCTGTACATGAGAACATCCACCTACAAGTGGCATTGACAGAGATTTAGAAGTATTTGTACGAAGAACATGAGATAGGTTGAAAAAAAATTATGACATAGAATGTGGTGAAATAATATACAACATTATTTTAGGTATTAGATGAACAAAATAATGAGTAAAAACCATTCAAGATCCACTGCCTATACATTTCCATAATCACCTACAAGTGGCTTAATACAGAGTTAGAAGTGTCATGAGGAGTGTTAGATCATGAGGTGAAACTCTTATTGAAGTCAAAAAATGTTATGTAGAGTAATGAAAACATATTTAAGGTGTGGATTATTAAATTGAAGTTGAAAATAATGCTCAAATATTCAAATGACAATGTTCAGGCCCCTCATCCCTAAAACATGAAAATAGAGTTCTTTGATATTTTGTTGGTATTTTGTAATAAGGTTGTCATGAGTTTTGAAGAATTTGGATGATAATTTATTGTATTATCCAAATAATATAAGTATTATACAAATTTTTTAGGGTATATTAATTAATAAGGATGGTTATTAAAAGGCCCTAATATACACTTTTATGCACTAAACCCAAGTAGTGATCACCTATAGTTTTGAATTCCAAAAGAGACCTTTTTCACCCAAAGTTGTAAAATAGACTATACACCATGGTTGAGTGTTTCCAAATAGTTTAAATTAGTGTTCATGACCTAATGAATCATCAAAATAGGTTATAACACTATATTTCAAGTCTCATGTACACCTATAGGTGTCCCTTCACAATAAAGTGCTCACCTATAGCCAACCTAAGGTGCAAGTTTGAGAAAGTGTCTCTTCCTTATGGTTCTAAAGCATAATCTCCTAGATCATGAGGTGAAAATTTTTGGTAATAAATAACATAAATAAATTTTGGTATTTTGAGGTTTCAAATATAAAAGGTAACCTATAGGACCCCACACAATCAACTGTTGTTGACTGTGAGGGGCAGTGAGTAAAGAAGCTAAGATTCTTGGCATGGACTTAACCCAAGTATGAAATGAATGATTTAAAGAAAATATATGAAATTAAAATGAGAATATTAAATTAGTATCATGATATTTTTCCAAATTCCAACCCATGAAACTACACTTATAGGTGTCTTATCCAAACATGAATATAGTTAAGTACCTTACTAGTCAGATAGGGTACATGATTGAGAAGGTTTAGAAAGAGTTGAAATGAGAAATTAATTGAGATGGGCTGGAAAGTGATATTTAAAACTCATGAAACCTATATTAAAATAAGTAGATAATAAAAGCATTTACCAATTACATCACATAGTCCACATCTTGAGACCCTGCAGATAGTCTATCATAATAGGGCTCTATCTCAGGTCTTTGAAGATTTGAAATGTCAAATTAATTGATAAATGGATAAAATTTGGTAGAGGTAATATTTATTACTTGATTAAACATCTTCAACTTTCACCATTATCTAAGAAATTAAGAGAGTTCCCATTGTTTTGTTTCACACAAATGACACTCCCTTTATGCATAAACCTTGCAGTCTTGGGAAATGAGGAAGAAAGGGTCAAAAAAAGGTTTGTTGGAAATTTAAATAAGGTTTTTGAAGTTGAAACACACCTATGGAAACATTAAAAAACCTCATAGGAGGGAACCCAACAAGATAGTCTAGATTGTTAAGGTTACAATCAAGCCTAAAAGGTAAGGTTTTATCCTAAAGACCAAATGTGAGGTCAAAGTTAATTTAAAACTTAGGTATGATTTATAAATAATTTATAAATGTATATGGAGTAAAATATAGGTATATAATCTATTTATATATAGTGAGAGCCATCAAAAAGTCATTTTGGGCTTTAAAGTGTAGACAGGCTATTAGTCATGGTTAGGCCTAGTGCCCAAATGAGAAGTCATCTTCAATTATAACATGAGTTAAGAATATAATTGGATATAAATATATTTTAGGGTCATTTTAGATGTTTTTTATAAGGTAAGGTGGAAAATCAAGGGATGAACCCTTCATAGAGCAAAAAAGAGCAGAAGGCAATCAAATAAAATATGCCTTCAGAGAGACAATGGCACTAGCCGAGAACCAACAAACACAAAAATAAGATAAACAAGAAATGGAAAGACCAGAGTTAGAGGGTTCTCTCCTTAAATAACCATTGATTTAAGAATATCATTAAGTTTCTCAGTATTCTCTGCATTGTCATGAAGCCCAGTATTACCCACTTCTTTCAGCATAGACATGTTTAGGAGAATTATATTTTGGAGTCCCTTGGTGAAAATTTTCTCCAAATTTTGAATACGATCCTTCAGGGCCCCAATTTCAGATTTCCAATCAGTCTCATTCTCTATTTCCTCACTAGCTTCCTCAACATACATTTTACCCTTATTGTCAATAGTTTCCATAGTGTCAGCACCATGCTCCTCAGTAACCTCAAAATCCCTAGTCTCCTGCTTCCCTCTAGTGTCCTCAAAATTTTCCTAGATTTATAGCTCCTTAGACTCTTCCTCCTGGGTTACTTCTTTTGAAGCACTTTATGAATAATCAATAAATCTAGCCTTCAGGATGGGTTTACCAGCAATCTGTCCCAACCTGTGAACTCTAGAGGAGAAGCCTTCCTTATTAACTTTGGAAGACTTATAAGATTTACCACCTTGGCCCCCCATGGCCCTACCTAGATTTTTGTGGGTCCCCTCCATGGTCTCCCTAATATTCTCTTCCTCCTCATCAACCTTCCTCTTCTTACCCTTCTTGCTCACAAAGGAGCTGGGGGTGTTAATAGGGGTGTCTTCTGGGGTTGAGAAAGAAGCATCTTTTGTTTTGGTAGGAGCAAGGGAAAAATAGGACTCATCAAAAACATCACCAGACACTGGATTGGAAGGAATGCCACCGCTATCAATTCTGATAGTCTTGGATGGCTCAAGGGCTGAGTGAAAGTTATACAAGCAAAAAAATGAGGCCCTGGTGTAGGGGAATAGGGTTCATATCCAACTTTTTAGACATTTTTGCTCTCACCCTAAGGATAGTTTTCTAAAGAGGAGAGAAGGTAAAAAGGAAAACTAATAATAGAATTATGCCTGAAGTGATTTAACAAAGGAAGATGGTAATTATAAAACCTAGTAAATCAACCTTTGAGTGTGAAGTACTTCATGAGAATGAAGCACACTCTATCCCATGGCTCAAGTAGTTTAGCATGTTTGAATCCTCCTTGATAAGGGACAAGTTCTTCTCCCTCTCCCAAGAACAATTTATGGCTTGAAAGATCCATAATTTTTGTTTTCATTTGAAGCTTTGTCCCTTGCATGGTCATTCTTGTGGCCATAGAAATCACTTTTTTGGACATTTCAAAATTGATTCTGCCAACAATGACCCATTTATTTAACCAGGATCTCATAAATTTCTTGGACAAGTTTTTGTCAAACCCATTAAACCTTTCTATATATGGGCTGATACCCCCTTATTTACAACAATGCCAAACCAGCGGATTATCTTTGAATTCACAGTAGGAGACTAGTTCAATTCAAATTCGGTCTCCTCCCATTTTGGATTTGCAGACCCAACCCATGGAGTTCCTAAATTTAGTCTTCATCTTTGAAATGGTTGCTAACCTTTGCTTCCACTTATGCATAATGAGGATGTGATGGCTCATTATTTGAAATACCCTACAGAGATGATGTTGTCTACTCCCATGCTTGGAAATCATTTCCCATTGATCTTCATAATGATGCCTAAATGCCTTAACCTCTTGATACAATAAATCAAGAATGATTGTCAAAATAGTACAAAATTTATCAAGTTTTGAAATCCATGATGGCCCCCTCCACATGGACCACCTCCAAGAGCTATCCTTGTCACAAATCCACCTCATCCTTGACAATTTAACTCCTTTTGAATAATATCCCTATTGTTTAAGGGAATATGAACACCTTGTCGCCACACCCTCCAACTTAAAAATTGCTGAACAAGATTGGCACAGGCATCAGCAACATTGTTTCCCTCTCTATAAATATGAGAAATCTCCACTCCTGAGAGCTTTTGCAAAATAATTTGAATATCTGTAATGATATATTTTAGCTTAATTCCCACATTTTATGCTTTATTAATTGCATCTATGACCATTTTAGAGTCTCCTTGTATACTCAAGTTCCTTATTCCTAGGGATATAGCCAATTTTAACCCCTATAGGAGAGCCATTGCTTCAGTATAGTTATTGTTCTAGCTTCCTATTCCACCATCATAGACATCAATCATCCATCCTTTATCATTCCTTATAATTCCTCCTCCACTAGCTTTACCATTCAACTTGGATGCCCCATCAAAGTTGAGTTTCATCTAATTAGGCTTTGGGGGAAGTCATTTTAGATGTTATAAATCTCTTATTATGTAGATAAATGACAAATAGTCCATTTTTTAGCTCAAAACCAACTTAGTCCTGTAGGAAATGGAAGGAAAAGCTTGATAAGGTAGCCTTAAATGCTCACATATTTCATGAGGATTTTCATGGAGGTTCAATGAGTTTATGGAGGTTTATGGAGGTATTAAAACTTTAATTTGTGTATTATTTTTAAAATTCCAATGTCTGACCTTCATGAACAAATCTTAAGAGTAGAACTGGCTTAAAACCCTCCTAAACCCTTATTAGTGACCAGTTTGAGGAAATGGAGATGGAAAGCTACCAAAATGGCATTTTTTTTCAAAAAAAAAAGGATTGAATGTTGTAGAATAATTAGAAAGGATCCCTACCATTAGGATGAGTTGTACATAATTATACAGATGGAGTACAAAATAATATTTTCTTGACTATTTTATGCATTATGTAGGTTCTAAGATGTTTCAAGAGATTAAAATCACATGGAAGGTAAAATTAAGACTTAATATAAATACCCATGTCAATTTAATGTCATATAAAAAATCTTGAGTGTTCAAACCATATCCCTCATCTCAACCAGTCAAAACTAGCATAGTGAACATGGTAGTGAGAAGTGTGAAAACTCCAAGTAGAAGTGATTTTAATGTGTGCCTGATTCCTCTAAGGACATGTAGGGTATTTAAAAGTTTCATAAACTCCATTTTTTTTAATTTACATGTAAAAATAATGCCTTTTGGATCCCAATTGTGTAGGGTATATGAAAGAGGAGTTATTTTGACTACAGATGGTGATTACTTATTTTGGGAAGATTCTAGATGACTAGGACTAAAACCAATGCATGGAGAGGCATGTATAAAATATTTACATCTCATTCAAATCATAATAACTTTCCCTATTTATTTTTAGTATCTTCAAATAGATCTAAATCATGAAGGCAATTTTTTGAGCTAGTAAAGGGAATTTTATACCACTTTTCAAGAATTTCATGCCTTGAATAACCACTTTTCTATTCTAAACTTGTATGGTCTATTTCAAATACTCTTATCATGTAAAATTAACTCATTCTCTTTGATTGAAAAGTGTACTTGTGACCTTTGGACTTCTCTCTTCTCCTCTCTCTCTCTCTTAAGTTCTATAAGAACTAGCCATTTTGGCCTTTGTAAACTATGCTCCACTTAAGTATGGAAAATCCCTACTCATTTTCATGCCATGAATCAATAAATAAAGCTAGTTTTTTCCTCTTATATTACTATTCATAGTGTGTTTTACTTGGATGATTGATCGTACTTAGTGTTAAATCTTGTTTCCTTAGCATGTTTTTTTATTCTCTCACCTATTTGCAGTTGGAAAGCTTCTTCTTGCAAGGAATGTGAAGTATTCTAGGAAGTGTCAAGGTTGAGTGAGTTAGTCTATTCACCAGTGCCATTCAAGTAATCTTGTCTATTCCTCCTACCCCAAAAAATCATCCATAACCTCATAATGAAATATTGATGTGAGAAGATGTAGATTAGAGAAGTGTATATTTAGTTAGTCCCTTGTTTTCATGTGTAACATGTATTTGGTTGATAGTTATCAACTAATTTGGTGTATCACCTCCTTTAGGATAGTTTTATTTTAGTTTTATCTCTCTTTTTTCCCTCACAATCATATGTATAGTAGTGTTTTATAAGTGGTACATCAAGGGACCTGCCCTATCTAGAGATTCACCTAATTCTTAAGCTCAACCATAGCTTAGAAATGTCTCAATTATGCCACTTGGATGAGGAGAGATAATACATCTCATTAAAGGGTGAAAATCCAAGTGAAAATAGTTTTTAGCATTCTCAGTAGGACTCTTAGTATAAGAAGTTAAAAGATTTTTAGTGTTATCTTTCAACACATCAGCCTTTAGATGCATCTATCTAAGCATCAATGGTGACTCTAAAGTTACATTAGCTATTCAAGAATATTAGGTATTCTTTTTGAATATTTTTGATAGTCATTCCTTGTGTTCTTGCTTCTTAATGAAGTTTCATGTCTTACTTTGGTGTTGAATATTGTTTTACACAAGTTTTTGAGGTTTATCAATCTTATATCACCCCTATTAGCCTTGTCATGATCCTTACTAGATCCAATATGATTATTATCAACTCCAATATGACCCTTATCAACCTAGCCATGAAGTGTAATAGCCCTATAACTAGCCTTCTCAATATCTTGCTCCTCTTAGTCAACCTAGTCACTTCTCTAATCAGTCCATTTCCACTTTCAAGTAAAATTTCTTAGGCTATGATAATTACATGATAGATCTTAACACACTTAGGGGACATGGTCAAGATATTCCTAATAATTTCATTCATAAGGTGAGAGATGCATTATATATGGTTTAAAGAGAGTGGGAACCTATTGAGAGAGCTAATTAGCAAAGGATCACAAGTGATATGTTAGATGTGAGTGGCCTAGTTTCATCCTTATAAGATAGGATAAAACTTCATGAGAATTAGACTCACCAAAACAATCAGCCTTCATATCCACTTCCCCAACATTTCTATCAGTCTCACATGATTCTTACTCATGAACCCAATTAAGCTTATCAAATTCATTCTTTTCTTGATCAATTAGAAGAGAGGGTTGGAAATATAAATCTTGTTTTTTATGGAAAACTTGATAATAAAATTGAGTTGAATAATAGGAAAATGAATATGTATATATTAGCAGCAAAGGAAGTGGAATTTAAGCCCTCATTTCCCTCTCCAATAACATCTCCACCTCAAGAAGTGACCTCTAGATATGAAATCCCAAGTTGGAGACAAGGTGGAGAATCAGAGCCTAAGGAGATTCCATGTTTTTTGAACACTTCATCCACTCCTAAAATTTCATCACCACCTAAATTAGAGACTCCTAATCCTAACATCCTAATCTGGAATAAGATAGGGGAATCATGGGGAAAGAAAGAGGATAAAATCCTAGACAAAGAGTGTGAGGTTTAGAAAGAGTTTAATCCTATGCAAGTCCCTCACACCCTTCCTCAAGAGATCTCTTATTCTCAATTTCATCCTTCTTTTACTCATCATCCTCATGAATATTCTTATTAAATTTAACAAATACTTTTCTAAGAGAACCTAGCCAAGTAAATTGAAGAGTTAGAGTCAAGGATGAAATTGCTAAGGCAAGGTGTGATGAAAGGTGTAGGGCCAAAAGAATATAATATGCCTAAACACACCCCATATAACCTTCCTAAAGAGAGTGATCAAGATAAATAAGATGTTAATGAAGTGATTTTCAAATGGAAGGAATAAAATCAAATTGGTTTAGCCTAAGGTTTTCAAGTGTAATGTTGCCTTCTTGTATGAAAAGAAATGTGTTAAAGACTCTTTTACAGTTGTCTATGAGGAATGTGACAAAAACTTGAAGAGGTAAATACTTGAATAAGACTCTAAATATTATCAAAAATATATGGATAATCATATCAATCATTAAGATGAATGTGCTACTAAGCATGGAGAATAATTTCAAGTCATCCCAAAAGAGGTTGTAATCCTCAAAAGATCTCTTGAGACCAAGGTGGAAGTTATTTTTCTTAAAGATGACCCAATACCTAAACCTGATTTTGAATCACCCTCAAATGCATTAGATCTTTAATAACACTAGATTTATGACGTCATACATCAAGAAGAGAAGATTGAAGAGGTAGTTGTTCTAGATGATAAAGACGACAAAGACGATTGGTAGCTACAAATAAAGTTTTTTCAAGAGCTTGAAGAGCTTTGCCAAGTTGAGGGTCAAGTACATGACAACGTGAAGAAAGAGTCTTCCTTGGATGACAACGACCAAGATTGGGTAGAATATGATAAGCTCCTTGATGAGCTAAAATAACTTGCATCTGAGAAGAAACATAATCTTATTGAGACCACTATGGAAATCAAGAAGGTATGACTTGTTGAAACACCATAAGAGGTTGTAATTAAGGATCCATATGAGAAGATTGACGCTATTTGGATGCAAGATTTCATTTCCGTATTCAACCTATTTATAACTACTTGGTTTTCATTGAACATCATGCCAATGAAGTTGGAAAACATAATGAAAAAGATGGAGGCATCAATGTCAAGGATCAAAAGACTATATGTCTCATTAATTCCTTCATGTCATGAAGCAAGGGTTTAAAACTTCCCCTTTGATATAAGAGAGATTTTTCATCTCAGGTTAGTTATTTTTTGAGTTAGTTTGTTTATTTTGGTGTGTGTGTCCCATAAGTTCTCATAAAGCACATGTGTGTTTAATTTTGCTTTATGTGTGTCTTTGCTTTTGTGGTTGAGGTATTAATTATTCTTATCTTGATGAAAGCTTGTTGTCAAGGGTCAGGTCCTATTGTTGTGTTTCATACTTCAGATGACTCCCTAATCCTAATGGATTGATAAGGCTACTAGTCTTGTCAGCATAGTAGGCATGTTACCCCTATGAGTTACCAATTTGGTGACCAAATTTGACCCTATATGTCAAATTGGGACCCCTATAGGTAAAAACATGACTTTAGTAGTTTATATGGGGTTTAATATTATGTTATAAGGTGTATTATATGTTTTTTATGTCATTTAATTCTATTTTAGCCTTAATCATGATCCAATTAGTTTATATGTCATTTTGAGTCATTTAGAAGCCATTTAGGGGTCATAAATTCAAGTGGAATGGTTTTTAAGGTGTAAAAATTTCCTATTTTTTGTTTCAAATGTCTAAAAATTCAGATTCATTATCAATAATGTTAGTTCATCTGAAACTTATAGGCTATCTAGCTGAAGATCAAGTAATCAACTAAAAAAGGGGAGTTTGGTACTTGTACGACCCATGAGGGAAGGTGACACATGGGATAAGACCATGGAATGTATATTTTATTTCCTTATATTTATTTACATGTTTTACATGCTTTTTATGTGCCATTTTTGAACTAAAACCATTATGCTCCTTCTTTACCTTTCTAGGCACATAAAAGTGGTTAGCATGTTTGTGTTTGGTATGAAAAATTGAAGAGGTTTCAAGTAAAAATATTTTGGGAGGTGGTAATAAACTTAGATATATCAATTTTCATAACAATAATTCTAATATTTGTCAACCATTATTTATGAACCATCATTTACAAGATGACTATGTTTTTCTGCTCACTATTTCCTGCACCCTATAAGTTTTGCTCTATTTTGGACAAGTCCATAAAAACTAGTTGGTGATGTTAACTCTAGAGGATGTTTTATCTCTTCTCATATGTTATTCATTATTTTTTTAATATTTCAAGGTGTTTTTATTATAAAATCATCTTAGGTTTGTAGATTGGTCTCTTTGAAGCTAACATATAGTTTTTCATCATTTACAGGATATTCATGTTTTCATAATGGTTCTAGAGGGTTTTTATAGATTCATTTAAATTTTATATTGATTAATTTCTCATATTAGTCTCACTTATAAAGAAACATTCTATGAGTTGTAGTCACAAAGCACCATGTAGTCAATTGGTTCTATGATTGTCATGCATAATCAACTTAGTGAGCTGGGTTAAGGCATTCAACAAGTCCATGGAGATATAAGTATTTTATTGAGATATTTAACAAAATCACATATTAGATATTATAAATTAAAACTCTTCCACTTGGTATAAGAAGGACTATCCCAATTAATATAGTCACCTACATACTTAGTCTGCCATGGAATTACACCTACAGGTGTGCTCATGGATGAATTCACATTGAAAAAGAGGTATTGATACTTGTTTAATATCCTTGATAGTGTGAATATGATTATTTATGTGTTAGGATATGAATAAAACTCATTTTATGGTCAAGGAAATGTGCACTTCCTAAAACTCACATTACTTCCTGTACATGAGAAAATCCACCTACAAGTGGCATTGGTAAATATTTAGAGGTACTTGTACGAGAACATGAGATAAGTTGAGAAAGAGATTTATGACGTATAATGTGGATAAATAATTTAAAAACTTATTTGAGGTGTGATATTGAAAAAATAAGGAGTAAGAACCATTCAAGATCCATTGCTTCTACATGACCATAACCACCTATAAGTGGCTTAACAGAGAGTTAGAGGTGTCATGAGGAGTGTTGAATCATGAGGTGAAACTCTTATTGAAGTAAAAAAATGTTATGTATGTAATTTAAAACCTATATTAGGTGTGGATTGGTAAATGGAAGTTGAAAACCATGCTTAAAGATTCAAATGATAGTGTTCAGGCCCCTTGTCCTTAAAACATGAAAACAAAGGTCCTTGATGTTTTGTTTGTATTTTATCATAGGGATGTCATGAGATTTGAAGCATTTGGATGATCATGTATTGTAGTATTCATGTAAGATAATTATTATAAATATTTTTTAGGGTATATTACTAAATAAGGATGGTTATTTAAAGGCCCCAATATACACTTTTATGCACTAAATCCAAGCAGAGATCACCTATAGTTTTGAATTCCAAAAGAGACCTTTTCCAACCAAAGTTGCACAATAGAATATGAACCATGGTTGAGTTTTTACAAATGTTTATAATTAGTTTTCATTACCTAAGGTATAATCTTAATATCTTATAACATTTCATTTAAATTCTCATGTACACCTACAGGTGTCCCTTCACAAGAAAGTGCTCACCTACAACCAACCTAAGGTGCAGGCTTGAGAAAGTGTTTCTTCCTTATGGTAATAAAGAATAATCACCTATATAATGAGGTGAAACTTTTTATGCATAAATAAAATTATTAAATTTTGGAATTTTTAGGTTTCAAAGATAAAAAGTAACCTATATGACCCCACATAATTAATTATAGTTGACTGTGAGGGGTAGTGAGCAAAGAAGCTAAGATTCTTGACATGGAATTAACCCAAGTATGAAATTAATGATTTAAATAAAATATATTAAATTACCATGAGAATATTAAAGGATTATTATTAATTATTTCGAAATTATAACCCATGAAACTACACTTATAGTTGTCTTATCCAAACATGAAATATAATCAGGTATCTTACTCGTCAGAGAGGGTGCATGATTGAGAAGGTTTAGAAAGAGTTACAATGATAAATTAATTTAAATGAGTTTTAAAGTGGTATTGAAAACTAATTATACACATATTAAAGTAATTAGAGCATAAATACTTTTCCCATGTACATCACACAATCCACATCTTGAGACCCTGCACACAGTTTGTCATGGCAAGGGTCTATCTTGGGTCTTTGAGGATTTGAAAGGTAAAATGGAATTATAAAGGGATAAAAAAATTTAGAGGTAATATTTAGGAATTTATTAAACCTATCCAAATTTCACCATTATCTAAGAAATAAGGGGAGTGCCCATTGTTTTGTCTCAGATAGATGACACTCCCTTTGTGCATAAACCTTGTAGTCTTGGGAAATGAGGATTAAAGGGTGAAATAATTGTTATTAAGACATGGATATAAGGTATTTTAAGTTTAAAAATATTTAGGTAAACATTAAAAACACCTCAAAAAAGGAGGCAACTTAATATGATGGTCTAGATTGCTAAGGTTGGAGTCAAGCGTAAAAGGCAGGGTATTGTTCTAAAGACCAAATGTGAGGTCAATGTTACTTTCAGCCTTAGGTATGATTTATAAATAATTTTTAAGTGTATAAGGGGAAAAATATATGTATATAATATATTTGGATATATGGATATCCATAAAAATGTCATTTTGGGCTTTAAGGTGTAGACAGGCTATTAGGCATGGTTAGGCCTAGTGCCCAAATAAAAGTCATCGTTAATTATAACATGAAGTAAGAATCCCAATGGATTAAAAAATGTTTATAGGGTAATTTTAGATGTGATAAATCTATTTTTATGTAGATAAATCACAAATATTCCATTTTTGAGCTCAAAACCAACTCATGCCTATAGGAAATGGAAGGAAAAGCTTGATAGGGTAACCTCAAATGCTCACATATTTAATGAGGCTTTGCATCAAGGTTTAATGGATTAGGGAGGTTTATTTAAGTCTTAAAATTTTAATTTTTTTGCAATTCCAATGTCTGACCTTCATGAACAAAGCTTAAGAGTAGAACTAGCTTAAACCCTCATAAACCCTTATTAATAACCAGTTTGAGGAAATGGAGATGGAAAGCTACCAAAGTGGAATCGTTTATCCATAAAATGGATTGGATGTTGTATAGGACTTAGTCATTCCCCCTACCATTAGGATGAGTTGTATAAAATTATATAGATGGAGTACAAAATAATATTTTCTTGACTATTTTATGCATTGTGCAAGTTCTAGAAGGTTTCAAGAGATACCCATAACATAGAATGGAATATTAAGACCTAATATAACTCCCCATTTAAATTTAATTCCTTATAATAAATATTAAGTTTTCAACTAATAGCCCTTAGCCAGTCAAAACTGGCATAGTGAACATGGTAGTGAGAAGTGTGAAAACTCTAACTGGAAGTGATTTTAAGGTGTGCCTAATGCCTATAAGTTAATGGAGGGTCTTTAAAAGTGTCATCCACTCCCCTTTTTGAATTTACATTGAAAAATAATTCCTTTTTGGAGGCCAAGTGTACAAGGTGTATGAAAGAGGATTTATTTTGACTTTAGATGGTGATAGCTCATTTTGGGAATATTCCAAATGACTAGGACTAAAACTAATGCATGTTTGAAATCCTTCCCTCTCATTCCAATCATCAGACCTATCCCTAGTTAGTTTTTGGAAATTAAAATAGGGATAAATAATGAAGGCAGATTTTTGAGCCAATAAAGGGAATTTTATGCTACTTTTCAAGAATTTCATGCCTTGAATAGCCACTTGTCTATTTTGACCTTGCATGGTCCATTTAAAATCCTCTTCTCATGTATAATTAACTCATTATTTCATATTTAAAAGTGTCCTTGTGACATTTTGACTCAGCTCTTCTCCTCTCTCTCTCAATTTCTATAAGAACTAGCCATTTGGCCTTTGTAAACTATGATCCACATGAGTATGGCAAAGCCCTGCTCATTTACATACCATGGATAAATAAAGATAATTTATTTTTACCTATTATATTACTATTCATAATGTTTTTTACTTGGATGATTTATATTTCTTAGTGATGACTCTTATTTCTTTAGTATGTTGTCTCATTCTCTCACCTATTTGCGATTGGAAAGCTTCTTCTTGCAAGTCATGTGAAGTGTTCTAAGAAGTGTCAAGGTTGAGTGAGTTAGTATATTCACTAATGACATTCAAGGCCTCTTATGTATTAATACTATACTAAATATTCATCCATAATCTCATAATTATATATTAATATGAGAAGATGCAAATTGAAGAATTGTATGTTTGGTTAGTCCCTTGTTCTCATGTATAACATGCAGTTGGTTGGTAGTCATTAACTAATTTGGTGTATCACCTCCTTTAAGATAGTTTTATTTTAATTTTATCTCTCCCTTTTCCCTCACAATAATAGGTATAGTAGTGTTTTACAAGTGGTACATCAATGGATCTATCCCTATCTAGAGATTTACCTCATTATTAGGCTCACTCATAGCCTAAAGGTGTTTCAATTGTGCCACTTAGATGAGGAGAGATGAGACATATCCTGAAAGGGTAAAAATAAAAGTAACAATAGTTCCTAAAGTAAGAATAACCAAAGTGACTTTCACTACTCCTCTAAGTGAATTCAATCTGTTCAGTGAAGAAAACTTGTTATATGGTCCACCCATTCCAAAATGGTTCTTATATGAACCTAGATTAAATAAAGTGCCTAATATACATACCCCTTAGGCTATGATGAAGCCATTAATATTATTGTACATGAAGATCTTAATTCATTTATAGTTAATTTATAAGAAGAGGAAGCCAAGAGACTAGATGCACTATATGATTTATCAACTCCATCACAAATGGAGATCATTATTCCACAAGTGACAAAATCTTCAGTGGGAGCGAGGTTTGACCTAGGGACTGTTGGCTTACAAAGGGTGATAGATAAAAGGGTCATGATATGAGGTGAAGAAATGACATATTAAAATGTAGAGGAATTAACTAATTTGAATTAAAAGTAAGGATATAATCCTTGTGAATATATTATTTTTGAGGAGGATGTTTTTTAATTAGCCCAAGCACAGTCAGAGTAGATGCAAGTAGCTATCAAAGGCTTGGAATAACAAAAAAAGAGTGTGAAAGAGTAGTCTATTCTTGGGGAGATGATAAATGTGTTTGAATCCACTTTATATGATATGTTCAATTACTTTAAATCAATAAGGTCCAAATAGGATGTGATAAGCTAGAAAAGTACTGTGGCTATGAACCAAGTGACTTAATGGAAAGATTCATATAATAAAGTGAAGGGATTGATCAATATTTTGACAGAATACCAAATTCATGGATTTAAAATTATTAGCCTATCCCATTTAAATATGACTATGGTTATATTAATAGAGAATATCAAAGGTTTGAGCATATGGTCTAAGAGCTTGAAAGATATTTCTAAGGATGGTAAATAATTAGAGACTAGAATGATGCATATATTAGGGAGTTTGAACATAGACCCAACTAAACTTAATCCTATTGGCTTAATCACTAATGAGGAGTTCAAACATAGGCTAATCAAGTTGTAGGCACAAAAATTACATCCCACATGTACTTAACTCCATGTGTCAAAACCCCCCATTGAGCCCCTTTTCAATAATAATGATTAGTCTCCCTAACCCATGCTTTTACCCTCACACATTTAATTAATTTAAAATTTTTAATTAAGTTAATTAAATACCCCTTATACCACCTTAATTAGCCACCTCATCCTAATATTAATTCTTACTTGATGAGTCACCTCAAGACTTAGTCCCTTGATCCTAACTACCCATGACTTATTCTCACCTCAAAAATAAATTCCTAACTAATGACATCTTTATTAACCTCCCATTTATACCATTTTGTAATGGATACCACACTTGGCATAAGAAATAATAGAAAATAGGATAAAAATAGCACTTTTATCTTATTCTCATGCCACTGATGTTAGTCAACCCATGACTAACATCAATGGGATCACCAACATTGATTATATAAGCCAAACTCGAAACTAATGTTTAGGTCAGTAGAAATCAATAAAAATCATTATTATTTGCATAAAGGCTTTTGGAATTCAAATTTTGACATCTCAACTTACTATTATCTTGCATAAGTCAATCCAGATCAGGAACTAAGCTCTTGGGAACCAATAACACCTGCTTGTTCTCTTTATTCAAGGCATCAGTTCAGACTACCTGATATGAGCCATCCATCTGGTACTTATCATTTAACCACCACTAAAACTAAGTACATCATTTATTTTATAAGTATTTAAGAATTTACTTTGTAATCACTTTACATCTATTGTTTATTTATTTACACATCCCTAACAGAATCTTTGTGAAGGAGTTATAAAGCTTCCCTACTTGTTTCCCCTTGTTTTAACACACCAAACCTCTAACTAGATCCATCCAAACACTACTCTCTCTCTCTCTCTCTCTCTCTCTCTCTCTCTCTCTCTCTCTCTCTCTCTCTCTCTCTAAACTCTCCCCTAACCTTCTAGACTTGACCAAAACCATTTTTTAGACCTAAAAAATCCTGCTTCAAGCTCCTAGGCAATTATTACCCCTACTGACCTTGGCAGCCTAATCAATATTAGTCACACTTTCCTACTAACCTTGGTAGCCTAACTGATATCAGTCACTTTTACTATCAACCTCGGTAGCCTAATCGACATTAAAAACTATGGATTTCTAGTAACACTTCTAAAAATTGCCTAAATAAATTCCAAAATACAAACTGAATATACCACCTATACTCTGTTACTTTTTGCTGCACTTAGGTTGTGAATAATGGTAACATTATCTCTCTTTTACCCTCTCTTTTCCTCTCTCATGATTATTTATTACTCTTTTGTCTCTCAAAAGTGGATTTTCATCTCTAAGGAAGTTTGAAACTTCTTAGAACAAGCACATAGCTTGGCAACCCACTCATATATCTACTAATAAACATTTTATGGTAGTGTTTTATTACTTGTAGGTAGTCTTCCCTAGCCAAAAATGAGTGCTCACAATATCTGGATACAGTGTGCAAACCAATCCTGGTTCATTCTAATCACTTATCCCTATCTTTCTTCTCTATTTTTATTTAGACTTGACATAGACAAATTTTATTGAAACATAAGTCATGCAAGAAGTAAATAATCAAAGCCAAGGTAGAACATGAGTAGATAATAATAGGATATTAGACATAATATTATCAGTTAAATAAAAGATTAGTGATGCTTAGAGCATCAAAGAAGTTTTTTGAAGGAATGGCAAATACTTCAGAGGCTTGATAAATGAATAAGATGAACTTTTCATGGAACTTATCATCAACCTCAAGCTAATTGATGGATAACATGATAAGGTAATGAAGATCCTATAGGATAAACAAATGGCTGCAACAAAAAAGGAGCCCAATCTAAATTGGTTGACTAAGAATATTCTCTTGTATAGGAACATGTATTTTTTGAAAAGGAATACTATTTTTTAAAAGCATGTGCAACTTTGCAAATCACATTGCTTATAGGTTAGTCTTTTTAGAAAGTGTTTATTTCTATAAAATTGTAGAAGGATAGTTGTCCTAAACATCTTTACAATTATCATTGGACATGATTGACTGACATACCTCCTTGGTGTTCTATATAAGGCGTATTGTCAATTTTAAGAGGGGGTATTTTAAGCAAGAAAAATTTGTATAAATTTGGAGCAATTAATGTAAGCAAATAATTCTAAAAGTGTTATCTCATTTTGTATGTGTGATTGCTATCATGGCTACTCTCTCACTTATCTGGTCTAATATTCATATTTGAATTATTTTTATAGATTATTGATGTGCACATTTTAAATTTAGAGTTGTCAATTTATGGCTATGTTAGATTGATTTAAGGTTCTTTGATTCATTTTATTTTATTTACTTTCCTTGTAGATGTGCTTATGTTATTTGATTATAGGAGTAAGTGAATCTGGTTCTTATTTGCATTATTTCTATAGGCCTTAGATGTTTGCATAATGTGTGATAAGATTTGAGCTTATGTTATTTCATGTCATACATTAGTTAAGTGCATATTTGGATGAGATTTGAACTTTGTCATAATGTTTGGATTAAATATAAATAACATCTTTCTTCCCTGACCTACCCTTCCTTTTCCTCATTTTTTATAAACTCAATTTAGATTAGCTTCCATTATAAATATACATTTTAACTTATATTTTAAACTTATTTTTTATCAAAATTCACTTCACTTAGTTAAGATTATTTTCATTTTCATAAATTAAGCTATTAGGCCATAGTTACTCCCAACAACCAAATAGTTGCATTATAAATTTTGTGAAATAGTTCACTTTCTTTGTCATTATTTGACCAAAGATATCAAAAATATCACAACCTATTATTCATGAAATGGATTTTTTGAATAAAAAAATCAGAAGTGTTTATTAAACACTTTGAACCACATGTGATACACTTTCAAGAATCAACAAGTTCCTTAATGGGATCAGTGTGGGAGAGATTAGTCCTAAGAGAGGGTGCACTAGGAGAAGGAATTATACTAGTGGTCATGTTCTATGAAGTTTCATGGACCACATGTTCTTAAAAAGGAGAAACATGGGATGCCTTAATCTTCTTACAATAACATATAAAGTAAGTATTTGAAATATGTGTAGATATGTATTTTCAAAATACAGTAATTTCTAGATCGATTAACTGTGTAATCTTTTGCTCAATAGAAAAACAATCATTATCTCAATTCCCATTTATACCATTTTAAGTGAAAAAGTGTTGTCCTTCTACCTTTTCAAATATGTATGGTAGGTAATGATAATTATGAGGAATATTTATCATTAATTTTTCTAATAGTGTGCATAATATATCATGTGGTGTATCTAGGTACCACTCAAATTTAAGTGGTCATATTTTATTATTATAAAATATTAATCTAAAAAAAGTTAAAACATATTTTTGATCATGCCAAACACTATGTTTCCATTATATTTCCATCTTTATTTATAGGGTTATATATTTTTGTACATAAATCAAATTTTTAAACCTGATTTCTTGTTCTCCATCATTCAAAAATTACTCTTGGCTATAATGGGTATACATAGTTTTTATTTTCTAACTAAGGCTATAAATGAAATAATTACATGTTTTTCTAAAATATAGAAAATATATAACTATTAAAATTCCATGGGTTAAGTATTTATGTAAAAATTCCATGGTTAATCATAAAAAACTATAGATTGCCTTATCTTCACTATCCCAAGTAGTAGATTGCATCCTCTTGATGTAAATTATATAATTGTTTAAATTAAAAATGCCCATGAAGGAGAATTATATAATATGGAGGGCAGATTTGATGACATAGGTCAATATCATTAAATGAATACCTAAATATGAAAACATAATTGATGCATTTCTAATGTAACTAGAGATGAAATGAAAAATTAAAAAAAGGTTAAGGTTGGAACATATGAAAAACAACATGATACATTCAATTATATTCATCAAAATTTTAAAGTTATTGACCCTATTGTGTTCAAACTACTACTACCACTACTATTCCTATGTCTACACCTATGGTTACACATGTAATTCCCACTCATAGTGTTAAAGAAACACAAGGTCTTTGTAAAATTTCAATGCTTATCATTACATATAAAACTTACATAAATACTAAATTTTTTACTCATGTGACATCATCATCCATGCGTAAACCACACCATGGGGCCCATGATAAAGTGTATAGGGAATAACCATGTTTTTTTATGTAGAGTGAATGCACAAAGATGTATTTAGATAGAATAATCAATACACATTCAATGGATTGTAAGTCTTAACTTGTAGGAAATTAAACTTATATTTAATAGGAAATAATAGGTAAAATGATACAATGTGTTATAGTGTGTACATTACAGATTAGATACATGGATCATGTTATCTATTTTATGAATATGTATGAATTAACTCTTGGTTAGATATATATGTTACATATTTATACAATAATAATACATAACAAATTACACTTTCTATTGATTATAAAAAAATATATAGTTACAATTCATTTTATCTTCCTTATTGAGCAATAGTTGAACTTCCAAGTTATTAGAAACTAACAGTCTAACTGGCAAATTCTTTACTAGAAAGTTCCACCTATTAATCCACATTATTAAATTATTTGAAACATGGATGTGCTAGAGTAAATACACATTAGGAACATGCGTCCATGATTAGGTTCTATTGAGGTTCATAGGACTACAAGTTGAGGAGTGCATAGTGGAGTACAATGCCTATGATTAGGGGTGAACTAGAGATGGAAGTTTACAAAAGATTACAATAATTATGCATAGGTTTGTGATCAAGATTAAATTATAGGAGTGGGTAGGATTTTAAAATAGGTTCAATCTATGTGCAATAAAACAAGTGAGAAGGGTATTATGTTTCATAAGAGTTGCACACTAATCATTCACCCTTTCTTGAAGAGAAATAATCTCCTTTACATCTATGTATTTGAGGGAATTGTAATTTAATTTTATAAGAGTTATACCACATAGCTTGATCAACATACTCTCCCACTTTAATCACTCATAAAATTTGGTGTGATATAGTGGGTGAGTGTGTCTGTCACTTTGATAATCTAATCCTTGTCTACGAGGTTATAAGTGTTTGAGATCAAGATCAAAAGGATGTTGTGTCACTGTTAGCTCAAGAATTGGAGGAATTTAAGGCTTGATAATTTCCACCTTAAATACTAGGTGCATGTACAAGTATGGAGGTAGATCAAGAATAAATTCATTCTCACCAACTACATGAAAAATGGTGGAAGGATGATAGTGCAGAGGTTTGATCATAATATGTGTACCTTTGAAGTGTTGAATCTAAATATGCAAATAGACATTATCACCAAATTAGAATGAATGAGTTGGGTGATCTCTATCATGGAACTCTTTATATTTTTCATGAGTAAAAGAGAGAATATGTTAAACCTATTGATAAATAGATTGGATGTGTCAAAAAAATGTCTCACCATTGTTCAATCCTCATTTATGTATGCATGAATTAGTTATGGTTGGTGCATGGTAGGAGATGTCTATAAGTTTCAAATTTTGAAACCTTATACATGTCTAGAATGGACTTTCCCTATAAATATGTGGAGTGCCTTTTTATATTCATGTTTAATGTACATAATATTTCCATCTAAAGTGAAATCATGCACACAATTGTATAATTTTATAAGATGAATGAGTGTGTCATTAACAAATTCTATTTTTCCAGTTGTTTTTGGATGAAAGTTCATCATTTAGTTGAGCTTCATACCCATAAAATCCCATAATTATTAATAACTGTAACTTATAAATCATGGATCTCAATAGAAGACAATGGATCTTGGAAGTCTAAAGTAAACCCAAACATGGTTGCAATACGCTTACACATTGCCATCTACATCAATGTATTTATTACTAGAGACCATGATAACCATGTTTGAAAACATATCCAGTATGAAAACATAGCATCATGTTGACATTTGATCACATGTAACTTAGTCATGAACTCAATGCTAATAAATTCCCATGGTCTAGATAAAACATGTAGAGGTATTAGAGTCCTAGGTTATTGTTTGTGGGATTGGAAATACAAAAAGGAATGCAATACTTGATTCTTATGTGCATATGTATGAATAGTATAAGTGTGAATTAAATGAAGATAGAGTATTTTTAATGTTGACGTGTCCTAACATTATGTCATAGTAAATCTCCAAAATGAGTTATTGGTGAGGTGTGCCAATTGGAACATAGAGATGTCTGAGATTGTAAATAAGTTGGCTAGACAAGTATAACTCTAAAACTTGTTTACCTTGTGCAATCCTAGTGTAAGTGTTTTTTAAGGCCTAATAATCTAAGTAGAGGAATACCAATTTTATAAAGTTGTGGCTAGGTATGTCTAACATTATGATAAACATGTGAATAGGTAGTGTTATCTAATCAATAGCCCGTGACCAAGTATTATGGATGAAAGTTCATCCTTTTGTTGAGCTTCATACCCATCAAATCCAAAAATAATTTATAAATGTAACTTATAAAGCATGGATATCAATAGAAGATGATGGATTTTATAAGTCCAAAGTGAACCCAAACATGGTTGAAATAGGCTTACACAATGCCATCTACATCAATGTATTTATTACTAGAGACCATGATAACCATGTTTGAAAATATATCCACTATGAAAACATAGCATCATGTTGACATTTAATCACATGTAAATTAGTCATGAAATCCATGATAATAAATTTTGATGGTTTAGATATAACATATAGAGGTATTAGAGTCCTAGGTTTTTGTTTGTGGGATTGGAAATACAAAAAGAAATGAAATATTTTATTCTTAAATTCATATGTATGACCAGTATAAGTGTGAATTAAATGAGATAGAGTATTTTTCATGTTGAAGTGTCCTAACATTTTTTCACAGTACATCTCCAAAATTATTTATTGGTGAGGTGTGCCACTTGGAACATAGAGATGCCTAAGATTGTAAATAAGTTGGTTGGACAAGTATAACTCTAAAACTTATTTACCTTGTGCAAGCCTAGTGTAAGTGTTTGTTAAGGCCTAATAATCTAAGTAGAGGAATACCAATTTTAAAAAGTTGTGGCCAAGTATGTATAACATTGTGATAAACATGTGAATAGGTAGTGTTATCTAATCAATCACCCATGACCAAGTATTGTTCAAAACTAGGTAAATATGTCAGCTAACCTTGACATAGTTTTATTGAGAATCATGTTTTGGTGTCATGGTTATGGTGGCATATGTCATATAAATGTATATATAGGGTCTTATTAGAATGATATAATCCTTATGTGTGTCTTTTACAACTAGTTTCATGCCATTATCTTTGAGGAGGCATTTTAAAATGTAGTTTAGTAAAGTTTAAGGTAACTTTGAAAATATTAAGGTTAGTTTGTAAAAGTCAAAATGTTAAGTGATGCATGGTGAAAAATATGAAGTGGTGTTATTATATTTAAAGATGAAATGGTGATCTATAGTAAATAGTGGACAAAGAAGTAGAGTTGGTAAGATGGAAACATTGCCTTTTCAAGACTATTGAAAGTTTAAGGTAATTTTGTGAAGTTTAAGGTATTCAATTGTTTTGGTCATATTACATGTTCTAATGTTGCAAATTAACTTACTATGAAACATCAATTACAAAGGTAAGATATCATGCATAAATTTCAAAGAGTTATTTTTGGGACCTTTTGACAATTATTCAAGATTATATTACATCTCATTGTATTTGTACACTCATCCAAAAGGTGTCAAAGCCACTTTTATAACATACACTCACATTTGAAACTATTTTATTCATTGTCTAATGTCCAAATAGAGTAACATGAAATAAATACAGGTAAGAGAGATTATTTTTACATTATAATTAAAAAAATTCAAGAAATACTCCATGGACATCTTACATGAATATATAATAGGGAATTTTGATAAATGAATGGTTTATTGATGAAATAGGGTCTACATGGAGGTCTATTTGAAATTTTTTTAAGATGAGAATTATATTATAATAATATCTAAATATTCCTCCATATTCCCCAAGCTCAACATCATGCTCAGGAAGATGATATAGGTAAAAAAAAGATAAAAAACTATTCAATTCCTCTATCAGGTTTACAAATTTGTACGTAAAGTTAAGGTTAATTTGTTAGCATTGGTTCATGGAGGAGAGAGACTTCTAGGAAAAAATACATTAGGGTATGTTAACCACCCCTATTCCCTTAAAATTCATGGAAAAAACATTTTATTAGGGGACATGGCTTTTTGAATCATTACTAAGAAGATAACTACCTCTAAAACCCTTGAAAACCCCATTACCTCAGTTTTCTCCCTTTGAATGAATTTTTTAACTCTTTTAATTAATTTTAATGATTTAATAAAACATTAAATATATATATCACAACATATATTAAAAAACCCCAATAAAATACACATGGATCAAACCTACAAATGGTAATAAATATTGTGTTTTACTGAGGTTTATAGGTACATGTAGGTTTTTTGAGAGGTGAAATGCTCCTAAGCATGAAAGGTGATTGGAAATAATTTTTTCACAATTTATTAAACTTCATTAAGTTCCATAAAACCTATTAAAGTCACTATCTAATCAAAAATTACAATAATACAACCTAAGCATTCATACTAGTTGAGTGTGTTCAAGACTGACCGTAGGTGGTCATTAAGAAAATCCTAAAAAGAAGAAGTGGGTTGTGATTACTTGTATTTTAGGGTCTAAAATTCATATTAGGATATATTATCATTTATTTATCATGTTAAAACACTTGGATAGGTGATATAATTTATTTCGTGACTTTTTTGATCCAAGGTCTTTTGGAGAAGGTTTATTAGGCCTATAGAGACCTAAAAGATCAATATTGACATTGAAGTTTGATCCTTAAAAACCCAATAAAAGGATTAGTTTATTATTGTTTTAATAAATATAAATAATATTAGAGAGCATATAATAGTGTTAAAACACTCCATAGTTATACTCGACAAGAAATTATAGGTGATAGGCTTAAAGCCATTAGTCTAGCATTCTTAAGCAAGGTTTCAAGTATCAAAAGAGAAATGATAGACTTGAAACCAAGGATTAGGTTTATAATGAATTGTTAAGAGGTTACTATTTATTTTCAGACATAAATAAATTATTTAAACCTACTTAGAGATCATTTATGAGCAAATATGGTGAGAGAATAAGTGTTCATGTATGCACAAGCAGACTGTGTCAAGTTTGTAGGTATTGTAGACACCAAAATTGTGTCAACTCCCCTTGGTCCCTTACACACTTTATTAATTTAAAATAAATTACTTATTTTAAATTAATGACATCATCCTAGACACCTCACTTTGGACACCTCACCTTGGACACCTCATGATGACACCTCACCTAGACACCTCGCCCTAAGACCATTTCCTACCCTATGAGTTGCCCTGAGACTAGGTCATCTACCCATGACCTATTCTCACTCCATTCCAACTACCTAACCAACACTCATGCCTAATAAACCCATCCTTTGATCATTCTTTGATGGCAAATGCACTTGGCGGATGGAGAACGGGTAAAGGGCTAAAAATAGCCCTTTTACCCATTCTCTGGCCGTCGATGTCGGTCAACTATCGGCCGACACCAGTGGGATCACCAACGTCAGTTACTTAAACTAGGTTCTAACCTTGAGCCTGGGTCTAATCGTGAATCCAAAAATCCTAATCACTCTCCCCTAATTCTTCCTCCCAGACTCTGAGACATCAATGCGCACACTCTAAAACCAAACATCAGACTTTGACTAATGCTCTCTTGGCTATAGAAACTCTACACAAGTGACCTTAGATTGGATTAGAACATTGCACGAGGGCTTTGACATCAGCCATAATATAAATACACATTCTAACACCCTTGGTTCTTTTAATGGAGCTAAGTATTCTTCTATTTCATTTCAGTAATTTAGAATACATTAGTAATTAGTTTCTATTTACTATTTCTAAATATTATCAACCTGACCCAACTTTCTTCCTTATCCTCTTCTTACACCTATCCCTAACCTTTGCCCCCTCGTAGACCCCATTCACCATCTTGTAACCCTACATAGACCCTTAAACTCCCAGACTCCTCTATCGACCACAGACATACCCTAAAACTTGTCCAAGGCCCACTACCCCTACCGACATCGGTAACATAATCGACATCAGCAATATTGATAAACCAACGCTGGCAGTATTACCCATGTTAGTGACTGTAATAGATTGATTGTAGAGAATAGGTGCGCATTGTCTAGTTTAACTTTCCTAGTCTTTCATTATTTATTTTCATACAACACTCTTTTTATCAAATAGTGGACTATCATCCCTCACGAATCTCTACACTTTCGGGACCGAGCGTAGCTTGGAAGTCCACCTTATCTTATTCTAACATTTTCTTTGTTTAAGTCTTATTCTTATCTACAGGTGTCTTCCTCCACAGCCAAAGAGGAGCTCCTACAACGCTTGGATACAATGCGCAACTTAATCCGGGTAACGTGCAAACCCCTGACCCCTTATCTTTAGTTTCTTCTTCTTCTTAATGTAAAAAGAAAAAAATGTAGAGAATCATTTTGGCACGCGCGGTGGGACCCTAGAGTTTTCCTTGAGTTCATTTCTTCTAAAAAGCAAATTTTCATATAGGTGTATTAGGAAAAAATTCTTTTCTTGCACCCTTCTTCTATCTCTTTATTTCGAAAAGAAACTATTAGCATAAGTTAAAAAGAATATCTTTCTTTTCCTTCTTATCATTTCTTTCCTGCATCTTAGAGTAGTGAAAATTTATACTCTTAACCTTTTCTCCCATTGTTTGCATCTAAACAAAACATTTCAATTTGGGTTAAAAATTTATTGCATTTCATTCTTGCTTGAATGCATACTTAGCCTTCTCACTTAGTAATTAAAAATGCATTATGAATAAAGTGTAGTGCACAAATTTTACAAAACCAGACCACATTCACATCAAATCAAACACTTAAACATACCTGAGACAAGGCCCGTCTAGGATTTCATCACCTAGCAGAGACCTTACCCTTCCTGGTGATCCTACTTGGATTTCACCACCAAGAGGAGGACCCACTCTATTCTCTGGTAGAGTATAAACTATAGGCAAATTATATATTGGCTAAGCAACCCAGCTCGACTCTGGGTTTGTGAAGTGAAGGGAGCAAGCCCCAAGCACTAGGCCACGTATGGAACCTAACATAGATTTTTGAGCACCAAAACATAACCTGAAACCAGCTATAGACTTCCTCTTTAGGACCCATTCTAAAATCCCAATTCCCAAACACATTCTTCTAAAGCATAAGCCACCATGACTCTAACATTTATTCTTAGGAATTTAACATGTTAGAGGTTGCTTGTTGTCATCTATTTTGCTCTTTTTATCTGATTTTTTGAGCTAGTAAGGTCGCATCATTCTGAGATCTAAAACAACTCAAAATTTCTCTTTATTCCAAAAACTTTCAATTTTTTGAGTTTCTAGAAATACATAGACACCAACATTGGTTTTTCCATCGACGTCGACAACTTATCCTCATCAACATCAATTTTTCCACCGATGTTAGCAACATATACTCACCGACATCAATTTTTCCATCGACGTCGGCCACTGTCATAAAATTTTCTTTCTAAAACAAGTTTAAAACCTGACTTTTTTATTGTTAAACACAATTTTGGGTTTTATGAAACTAAAATACATAGTTTTTGGAACTTGAACCCTTTTTGTCTTGAATGGTTTTGACACGTAGTCAAGCTAAATCTCTTGTTGACCATGCAAGTCAACAACCACTTTCACCTTCGCATTTCATAACAAGTCCTCTAATGGAGTATACTTCAGACACTAAGCATACTCCTATCCAACCTACCCCCAATCAACCTCCAATTGTTCTCGAAGGGGATCAAAACTTTGAGAGATTCCTTGACCTCAACATCAAGGCTCTCCAACACTATCTCACAAGAAGCCAAATGTGAGACCCTTCAGGTAACCTTGTTTATGGGATGCCAACTTCTCTTACTAAAGCAACAATGATATCGATAGCCTCTGTTACTCAACCTATGACCATTCAAGCCACTACTTCAAATAGTAACCCAACCATGGCTAATATTCAAGATTTGGTCTCTCCTTCTATTTTTGGACCTACCTCCATTAGGGTTTCCATACCCCCTCAACCACAAACAATTCAACCAAGTTATACACCATTCCAAAACTTGATTGTCTCTATCCCACCCACTCTTACACCCATAAATACAAGAGTGACTACCTATCCTATAATTAGTATCACTGCCATTCAACCACCCTTGGTGGCACCTAGTCAAGTTGTGCCCTCTAGCTTCACGGCACAAGCCCCCTTGACCTCAACATCAATCCCTATTATGAACTACCAATATGTTACACCTACACAAATGCAACCAAGTACATCATACGCCCCTCCCAATGCCTTCCAAGTACCTTATAACTTAGGGGGTGCACCTCCTACCAATCCATCAGCTGATCTAATCAAGATGTTGATGGATAAGATGTCCAACCTTGAGACATCCATTTCAGATTCGAGGAATGTTCTTTCTTATGAACAAATCTACAATGAACCCATTCACCCTTTAGTTCCCATTCAACCATATTGTAGTCAGTGGGAACTCCCAAAATTTACTCACTTTTAGAGTAAAGAGGACCCACAAAATCATCTACAAGTGTTTAGACACGCTTGCTACCTTATAGCACACGATGATGCATTATTACTTTGCACATTTCCCATGTCACTTTCTGGGACCACCCTTGACTAGTATAGCTCCATTACCATTCATTCTCTCTTTACCTTCACTCAACTAGCTCAGCTATTTCTCGACCACTTCTCAATCAACATCACTAAGAAGGTCTCCATCACAGACCTTTATTCTATTAGACAATTCGACGATGAATCAATAGTTGAATTTGTTGCCCATTGGAGAGGTCTAATCAACCAACTCTCCTTTTATTTACCTCAACCTGAGCTCATTGAGCTCTTTTCATGAGCATGTGCCAAGCACATCTCATCCACTTTGTGGGTTCAAACATTCCACACATTTGACGAAGCTTTCACCATGGCCCAAAAGCTTGAACTCTGCACAGTCGAAGAAGATAAGGTCAAATTGTATAGTAAAAATACTAACACAAAATCCAATTACCCTTCTTCCAAATCTTCTTCTTCCCACTCCAAGTCTAAGGGATCAACAAATGTTGTGGTACTTAGATCATCATCTTCTGCCATAACTAACCAAACTGAGCCCTCCACATCACAAAGCATCACAAAACAATTCCAACAATGGTATATTCAGCGTCAATACACTTCAATAGGAGAATCATACGCTTTCATGTTGGATAAACTAGTAAAGCAGGGGGTCCTCAATCTCCCTCAAATCTGACCACCCCAATTTGACCCTTTAAAAGCCATCCCTTCATGGTATAGGGAAAATGACTTTTGTAACTATCATCGTGTCAAAGGTCATGACACAAATAATTGAAAAACCCTCAAAAATGTTATTCAAGACATGTTAGACAAAGGGGATCTTGTTTTGGATAACCCAAATGCGCTAGCTAACCAAAATGTAGATATCTTTAGGCAAGCATTCCCTAATCATCCCCCTAGTCAAAATAATGTTCAGACCATGTTCGATGACCTTCAAGAGCATAATATACGCATGATCGACATGGTTTCTCCTTTTATTCCTAACCAACCTCTCCCACAGTCTGAAGAGGTTAGTTAACCCATTCCTCTGCCATAGGTAGAAGAGCCTATTTTACTTGCATCACCCCTACGACATCAAACACCTCATCTACCCATTCTTTTACCTCACGAGGAACCTGTATTACGTATTCCTCTTGCCCCCACCTTTCCTCTTCTTCTACCATTGGAAGAAGTTACTGTTCATACCCCACGCCCTCATGTAGAAGGGGCCATTATCCCTCTACTTCAACCTTTAAATGAACCTTCCTCTCCTATCTGTCCTCCATCAATGGAGGATAGTCCTTCATCCAACCCCCTTTCACATGAAGGAGAGTCTACTTTGACCTCTCCCATATTGGAGGATGCTTTGATGACACCAACGCCAGTGGCCCCGCCCTTATCCTTCTTATCATCAATGGAGGATCATACTTTTCCTACTCCTCGACCACACGTGGAAGACATGATCATCCCTATGCTCTATCCAATTAAAGAGCCAAATTCTTCAATCCCTTCGCCACAGAGAGAACTTGTCTCTTCACCCACTTCGGCTGAGGAAAATTTGGTGACAATTTTCTCTTGCCTTTGGCCTAAGATCACTGCATCTAACACATTTCCACTCTTCCCATCACCTAAATCCTCCAAAATACCAACTGCAAGACCTTGTGTGACATCACCTAAACCATTCTCTTGATTGGCAGAAAACTTAAGATTTCTCCATTCTAGGAATCTAAAACATGAGGCATTATGGGAGCGACTTAAAGCTCCTTATCTTACACATCCTGCTTTAACTGCCAACCCTTTCACAATAAATCACCCCAAAGTCTCTGATGAGGATCAGGCTTCCACTTCCAAATCTTTAGAAGCTCAACCGTCCACACCTGAACCCAAACCCTCACAAGCATCCATCATACTGAAATAGATTAAATCTCTTGGTGTTCACCCTATATCAAACTTCACTCACACACAAGTGAGGGTAGACTTGAACCTCACCCCACACAATAGTGGTCCTTACACCAAACTAAAGAAGGCTACTAAACCACATCAGAGAACTCCTCCCCCACCTTCACCATTACCCTCTATTTTGGGTCCACATCCATCTACCTTAATAGGAGTGCTCCCTACTCCAACACCTAACAAAAACAAATCACCTTCATTACTCTCTCTACCCATCAAACATATATTTCCTCCAAAAAATTTGACATCTTTTACCAAGAAAGTGCCATCTATGCGTGTGGCTACACCACCAAACAAAAAGATGGTATGAAAAACTCCTCCTACAACTCATAAATAGATGTTGTCAACCCCTACTGCAATAATGAGTGCAAGCCCATTAGTGGGGTCCTATTCTTCACTGTTACATCAATTGTTTCAATCTTCTAGCATCACTCTCCTACCCATTAAACCATACCAACCTCTCAGACTAAAACCATCTTGGTTTGATGACACTAAAATCTATGTGTATCATCGCACACCTGGACATGATATTGAGCATTACTACATTCTTAAGGTTGTCATTCGTCAACACCTAAAAAAGGACACCCTTTTTATTAAGGATCCTCTTGACCACCCTTTCAACAAATCATCGACACCATCCCATGCCTCCCAAACATCCTCACCTAAATCGGGATCTCAACATAAGATTATGGCCCTTCTACCACCTTCTCCCCATTTATTTGAGATCAACACTATCAATGTGGCCACCAGGTCACAAACCATGAAGGATAAAGGAAAAGAGAATATTTCTATTCTTTGGACATATCCATTTGTCAAGCCTTCTCAACTACCAAAACCCAAGATTTCAATCTTGGGCACATCCCATCCAACATCTTTGAAACCACTTCATGACTCCATAGTGAAACAACTTCACCAAACCCCTATGAAGATGTCTTTATATGATCTAATATAAAGCTCTCCACAACATCGCCAAGCCTTAATCAAAGCTTTATAGGTAGTGGAGGTCCAACTTGAAGACCCCTAACCACTTGTTGCTTTAGTCAAAACATTACCCATCATTGCCTCCATCACTTTCAATAATTTTGAGATTCCATACTCCAACCTGCATGATCAGGATCCCACCCTCTCAAACTAAGCCTGCTAGATAAAAGCTTCGTAGGATGCATCCTTGCATCACACTCTTTGTCAAAGAGGAGCTTTAAGGTCTTCTCTCCATCACATTTATCCAACCCATTAATCATCCACAATGGATGTCAAACATTGTCCCTGTCACAAAAGCATCTGGGGGAATTTGACTTTGTACTGACTATCACAACCTCAACCAAGCATTGACCAAGCATAAACCAACTTATTAATCATCTTCATATCATCCAACATCACATTAACCATGACTACACCAAAAATTTGAAAGAGTGAGATTTCAAAATCATAGATCTTGTCCTTAAAGAAAACCAACACGTGGCCAATATGGGAAGAAGCAAATGAGGCAAGTTTGATCCTAATTGGCTCAAACCTTATATAATAACACATAAATATGGATCAAGGACTTATAGTATGTCTTCTCTTGAAGGCCAGCCAGAACCTGAGCCCCTTAATGCCTTGCATCTATGACAATTCTACTATTAATCAAGTAATCATTCACTTGATATTTAACTTGAGCTCGTCCCATGAGCAACCCCTGTCATCATCATTCCTATCCCTTTCAAACCTTTTTCCCCTACAAACATTAGTTAACCCTTTTATAAAGCATGAATGCTTTGTCCTAATAAAAGGGAAACCCTTAAACCTCTATAGTCTTGTCCATGACTAAAATTTCAGTCAACAAACAAACATAAAATTGGGATGCCTAACAAAAGGTCATAAACTATAAATGTAGACTACTCCCTCAAAGCATAGCTACATAATTATTGTAATTAATAGACTACTCCCTTGAAGGATAGCTATTCATAGACAGTTAAACATATAAAGCAGAATATAGACCACTCCCTCGAAGGATGGTTATGGCCAAATTTTGCTACATAAACAACACCCTCTTAGAAGCTTATCATACCGATCAGTTTCAATATGAACATAAAACAAAACACATCATCCCCAAGTAGACTTCTCATATTGATCAGTCTACCAAAAAAAAAGATTGACAAACTATTAAGTCATGGACTTGCCTATAGTCGTTCTCTAGGTCACCTATAAAAGGGGCAAAGTTATCCCTGCTAAAAAGGGTTACGATATCCTCACATATCACATAATCAAATATATTACCCCAACATACTCAAGGGACTTTCAGCTCACTTAACATCAAGTGATTTGAGTACTTCTCTAAGACAAATCAATGGTTAACATGTAATGCATGAACATGGCTTTTGTTTACAAAAACCCTTATCTATGCTATCATTATGGTCTTTGTCAATGAAAGAGCAATGTTCCTTTCACTTCTTACACAACTTCATCACATGCCCATGACATGACAACCAAAACATTTTTCAAACCTCTAACATAACATCATGATTTATTTAATGCAAATACTGATTTGTGTTATATAAATTATCATAGCCCATTCACACTAGTTTCTATGGAAAATAATACACATGGAAACTATCAACCAAACACAATTTATGTCAAACATATTCCATCACCAATATGGAAACTTGTTGAATCATAAATATACTCATTTCATTTTTAGCAAATACCATCACTAATATGGGAAATTACTAGGGATGAAAACCCATATAACCAATGTTACAGAATACACCATCACATAATATGGAAAAGGCTGTAACATCATCATACACTCACATAACCAATGTTATAGAATACACCATCACACAATATGGAAAAGGATATAACATCATTATTCATTTCATTCTTAGCATACACCATCACTAATATGGAAAATTGCTAGGGAAGAAAAGCCACATCACCAATGTTACAGAATACACCATCACAATATGGAAAAGGCTGTAACATCATCATACACTCATCATTTCAAACATGACCAAATCAAATATCAACCTCAAATCTCATCTTCCCTTTTGAGGAGAACTACATTGGCCTGAGGCCCTTAAAATAGGGGCTATGTAGGCAACACTCAATTGACATGGAGTCTTCTGAGGTTAGCTCGACCATTCATTCGTTCGTCTACCTGATGAACCAACCATATAACCTTTAACCATGACTTGACCTAGTCAAACCCAATCCATAACCTACCCTTTTCTTCCCTTTTGGGGAGAACTACATTGTCATAAGGCCCTTAAAATAGGGGCTATTTAGGCAGCACTCAGTTGACATGGAGTCTTCTAAGGTTAGCTCGGCCATTCATTGGTTCATTTACCTAATGGACCAACTATCTAAACCAACCCAAAATCATGACCACACAACTAGCCCTGACACTATAGAAGTCACCTTAGACTTCTCATGGGGCACATTGGAGATCACATACATCTCCCTAAATGCAACAAACTACACTTGAGATCACTTATATCTCAACCCAACTCGACCAACCACATTGGAGATCGCTACTATCTCCTCAGACCATGACCACTTTTGAGACAACTCTACCTTGGTTGTTTTGATTGCATATATGCTACCTCACAAATAGTTAGCAAATTGTACACACCCCACATTACGACCCTCACATGTATTTTCGAATCATGACTAAGTTGATCCCCAATATTTGTGACATTTTCATGTTTTCTAGGAGCACTTCCTGAGCCCGAGATACTTGGAACACAATGACCATTGGAGCCATAACTTTGATCATTTAACCAATCAGCTACAACCAAAAAGCTAGGGACTAGTTACTTTTATTTTAGTGCTCTTCGACCTTGCCTATGACAATTTGACCTAACTATCATGTGAAGTGGTATACGCGCAATCTAAACTATTGCAGCATTCACACTCCAACTTCACCATACCCATCCACTACCTATCAAATCAGCAATCAATTTTGGATTCCCTTCTCTCAATTCCCACTTTGAGGGGGAATACTTCATCCCATACTTGGGGCAAACAACATCTATTTTAAAATTGAAGTTCGTCAAGAACAACCAACAAGACAAAAAGGGGCAAATGTAGACACCAAAATTGTGTCGACTCCCCTTGGTCCCTTACACACTTTATTTATTTAAAATAAATTACTTATTTTAAATTAATGACATCACCCTAGACACCTCACTTTAGACACCTCACCTTGGACACCTCACCACGACACCTCACCATGACACCTCACCCTAAGACCATTTCCTACCCTGTGAGTCACCCTGAGACTAGGTCATCTACCCATGACCTATTCTCACTCCATTCCAACTACCTAACCAACACTCATGCCTAATAAACCCATCCTTCAACCGTTCTCCAATGGCAAATGCACTTGGCAGATGGAGAATGGGCAAAGGGCTAAAAATATCCCTTTTACCCATTATCTAGCCATCAACGTCGGTCAACTATCAGCTGAAGCTGGCAGGATCACCAATGTCAATTACTTAAACTAGGTTCTAACCTTGAGCCTGGGTCTAATCACAGATCCAAAAATCCTAATCACTCTCCCCTAATTCTTCCTCTTGGACTCTGAGACATCGATGTGCACACTCTAAGACCAAACATTAGACTTTGACTAACGCTCTCTTGGCTACAGAAACTCTACAAAAGTGACTTCAGATTGGATTAGAACATTGCACGAGGGCTTTGACATCAGCCATAATAGGAATACATGTTCTAACACCCTTGATTCTTCTAACAAAGCTAAGTATTCTTCTATTTCATTTTAGTAATTTAGAATACATTAGTAATTCATTTCTATTTACTATTTCTAAATACTATTAACCCGACTCGACTTTCTTCCTGGAGAGGCTGAAAAGCCTTCCCCATATCCTTATCCTCTTCTTACACCTATCACTGACCTTTGCCCCCTCTCAGACCCTATTCACCATCTTGCAACCCTGCATAGACCCTTAAACTCCTAGACTCCTTTGTCGACCATAGACATACCCTGAAACTCATCCAAGGCCCACTACCCCTACTGATGTTGGTAACATAATTGACATCGACAATATTGACAAATTGATGCCGGTAGTATTATCGAAGTCAGTGACTGTAACAGACTAATTATAAAGAATAGGTACACATTGTCTACTTTCTATTTCTTAGTCTTTCATTATTTATTTTCATACAACACTCTTTTTATCAAATAGTGGACTGTCATCCCTCATGGAGCTCTCTGCTTTCGAGACTGAGCGTAGCTTGGCTGTCCACCTTATCTTATTCTAACATTTTCTTTGTTTAAGTCTTATTCTTATTTACAGGTGTCTTCCTTCATAGCCAAAGAGGATCTCCTATAATTCTTGGATAGATACACAACTTAATCCAGGTAATGTACAAACCCCTGACCCCTTATCTTTAGTTTCTTCTTCTTCTAAATGTAAAAAGCAAAAAACGTAGAGAAACATGTATAGTTGAAAGTTTTTTAGTAAACTTGTGTATTTTCCCCTTGAATAAAGTTCCATAAAAATTTAAAAAAATTAATAATACCCAAAATATCATCTAATTTTCATAATAATTAAGGGAGTCCAATTTTGTGATAGGTTTGCAATAAGTTAGGCCTAGAAAGGCACTTACAGGCCTTAATGCATGAAGATTGAATAATATGCATTTTGGTGTTGAAAATGAAGCTCAAAAGTGTCATTGAGTATGTTATGGAGATAAATGGATATATATATTTTTAACCTTTTGATGAAGATAAACTATTCAATAAAATCCATTCTCAAACATTTGCAAGGTGATAGGCCTACACATGAGCACACAAGATACAAGTGTAGATATAAAAACTTATGAATTTTTATGTTGAGTTTGAGGGTTTTAAGGATATTAATTATTTTTTATACATTTAATAATGTTTATATATTTATTATATTCCTTTATATGAGAATGAAACATCAAAATAAGTCAATTAGGGCTAAAACAACCACATTATCAAGAAACCTCAGCCATGGTTTAGAGTAAGGCTTAAGGCCATTAAGGGGTGAATTCTTTTATAAAATAATATATATACCTTATATAACATGTATTAATCCTATAGGAAGATATTAAAACCATAAATAATTATTTTTTCTCAAAACAATCATCTTGACCTTCACACACAGACCTACAAACTCGAGAAGACAAACATTCTGACATAGGAAGTTGGTTGAGCATATGCATGGGGTAGATTGGAATTATGGGATATTGGTAAGGTTTATATAATCTAAATTAATGTAATTTTTTATACCATTAAGGGACCTTTATTATGTCTAAACACATCATGATAACTAATTTGATCAATATCTGTGGCACGTGTAAAGGGGAAGTATAATAAAATGGTAAAAAATTATAGTTTTTAGGCCTAATTTCTTATTTTTGGCTATTTTTAAACCTCTTATCCATTTAAATAGGTTTTTTTAAGCTGATTAAAAGGTCTAATATACCTTAAATATTCATTCAATAAACTCTCAAGGTGTTAATATAGATTTCAAGTCACTAAACTAGGTCTAAATGAATACTTTTCCTTGTTTCTAGTCAAGAATGAGGTTATAGACCTTCTCAAGGTAAAAATGGAATATAAAAACCTCATGACACCATTATAATCACATAATGACATAATTGATAGTTTTTATAGATCATGAGAAAATTAGTTTCAATGTCTACATGCAAAAGAAACGAGTTTGTTTATAGGTAATTCCCTAGGCATATTATCAATGACCTTCAAAGAAGCCTACATGCCTCTATCAACCCTAAAATATTATCATAAGTTGATCATGATCTTGGAGACCCATAAGAAGGAATAAAACACCTATAACCTCATTAATTAAATCATGAAGCATGAAAAATATTTCAATATAGTTCTCATCACCATATGAAACTCCTCTAGCATAAATGCTTACAACATTCTCTAAACCTCTTGTTGGTAAACTGTGAAGACTCATTGAAGGTGATATAGAAGCCTAGATAGAGGTTAAATTACCTTATACAAGGCATAGATCATGTTGATAATATTTTTTTGATAGTCTTCAAATAAGGACTAGGTCTTGGAAGGAGATAAACTTATCATCATTGCCTCCCATTGGAGAAAACAAACTTTGACATGCAAGTTGTAAGTTCTAATGAAAAAGAGAATAGTATGAATATGTATAAATTGTAAATATAATTTTCACCAAGATAGGAGATACATTAAAAGATTCAATGATTTTGTATAAATATGTGAAGAAGTTCAAGTATGCCATGTGTTAAGATGGCAACTTGTAACTCTCCAACCAAGAAAAAGTGGTTTAAAATAAACAGAGATGAGTCATCAGAGTTGAAGATTCAATTCTATGCCACCTCTCATGAGGATATCATCAATAAAAGATAACACATGTTGATGATGAATAATAATATTATTTTTTCACCTTATCTTGGCATCGTTACTAGTTTCATGATATATGACAGTCATGATGGACTTCCTCCACATCATCTCCCTCTCTCTCTTCTCCTTTATTCTTTATATTTGGCATAGAATGGATTTCAAAGGGATCCTATAGGTTATTATGGTGAATCCTTTATAAAACCAATACTTGTTATTGTTTTTGAAGTGAATGAAAACTGATTTTTCCTTCATCTCATATTTAGTGCATTCATGGTGAATTATTAACAAATGATAGTGTTGATGTTCAACAACCTTACATTTATCTTTTTCATTCTTGCCTATTTTTGAGTAAGTTATATATTTTAAGGAAATATGGTGTGTATTAATTGGTTATGGAAATGTTAAGTGTGGGAAACATTCATTAGTGCTTAATTTTAAGCCTCTTTATTTCCCCTCTTATTGATGTATCAGTTGCAACCTCCATTTTGAAATACTTGTGATAAATAGCTATTTGAAGTTTTGTGATTGGATTTAACATTTTTTAGATTTTTTATCAACTCATATACCATGGGAGGATACCTATAATTTGGTGCATCACCCCTTTTTATGTTTATTTTCAATTTTCTCTCTCCCTTATCATTGAAATTTGAGTAGGTGTTGTGATAATATTGGTGTAGCATCAAGGGGATCAGTCCTCTTTAGTGGTTATCTTTAGCTATAGGCCACACACATCCATAGAGATTTTACATTGTGTCATTTGAGCAAGGAGACCTGAGACACCTCCTAAAATGGTGCAAATCAAAGTGAAAATAGTTTTTAGAATGCCCCATGGGACATAAATTCAATAAATTTGCTCAAGATTGGTGATGGTATTAACATACTAGTAGTTTTCATAGCATTTATATTCATCATTTAGTGACTCCAATAAGCTTTCAAGTATCTTGGTTGCAAGACTAGTGTCTAATTTTCATGCCAAATGTAACTACAAGATCTTATACTTAAGGTATTCTTTTTTATTTTTTATAATTACCTTATCATTCAGCTAATTAAAGGAGATTTGCTACTACACACCCTTACTTGAACAAGTATTTTTCTATTGTTGTAAATATATATATATATATATATGCCACCACTGAAATGAAAAAAAAAACCTAATTTTTAGGCACAACCATCTTGAAATTTGGAAGCAAACAATATATATATATATATATATATATATATATATATATATATATATATATATATTGTTTGCTTCCAAATTTCAAGATGGTTGTGCCTAAAAATTAGGTTTTTCTTTCTTTCAGTGGTGGCATCCCTCTACTTCTAGCTCAATATGATGATATATTTTTTGTTTCCTTTAAAATTATCCCACACTTCACTAGAGAACATTATACTACTCCTATTGAGCACATAAAGATATTTATAACGTTTGTTTCATGCATCATATGATAAAGAGATTGTAGCAATTAGATTTTTATCCAATTCATTCAAAGGGAAGGCTCTTCAATGGTATAAAAACTTGAGGCTTAATTATATTACCACTTGGGATGAGTTAGGAGAATAATTATGCAATCATTTCAAGGATAAGAGTGATAATTTGTTATTGGTGGAGTAATTAACTACCATAAGGAGAGTTCCTTAAGAATTCATGGTTGATTTTAACTATATGTTCCAAAATACTTGGGATAGTAACCATAGTTAAACCCATTACAAACTATGCTTTATTGTACTATTTGAGGGCCTTAAACAGTGACTTAGTAGTAATAATTCAATCATTAGGGGATCACATTACCTGATGTATATAAGGTGGCAATAAGGGATGAAAATTATCTTATCCAAGATGTTAATACTTATTCAAGGCCTCTTATACCTTTGTTCCTATAATTTTAGCCTCATAATTATTTTAATCCTTTTTCCTTACCCATATCAGCTCCTATTCCTTCACCAAACAATTAATAAAAGACTACCTCTAATTCTCCTAATGACTTTCATGAAGTTTATACAAAGTTTTGGAAATGAAATTGTGAAATTTAAGAGGTAATAAGCTCAACACTATAGGCTTTGGTAGCCACATAACAAATTCAATGAGGCTGATAGACCCCTTTTTTAAAGAAACTATCAAGGTCAAAGATAAATCACCAATGTTAGGCCTTACAATATATACAACCTAAATGATTCTATCTCTTAAAATGTTATTATTACAACTCAAAATAACCTAGTCTAAGATCAATCATGTTTCATTCCTTATTATTATCTCTAAAATCATATTTTTTACTCTAATGGTATGTCCAATCAAGCTCCTATGGTACAAGGTGTTCAAAATTCTCAAAATGTTTGAGTTTATTAATACTAAATCTTATCAAACTATACAAGTTGAGATTCCACCAAAAGGAGAGAGTAATCAAGGTTAAGTAAAACATTATTACACCTTTGTTAATTGGAAATAAGGAGACTATTATGTTATGAATTAGTTTGGAAGTATGAGTAATTTTGATACTCCTATGGAAACTAACATAAGGGATAATAAAAGAACAATAGAAAGTAATCAATAAGTAATAAAAGTACCTAATCCACATTATAAATTGTATCAAGGGATTAATAAGCCTAATTTAGCCCATAAATTACAAGAATTTTATAAAATTAGAATGTCAAAATTATTCCTTTACCTCAATCCTCACAAACTCAAGATAGTGTTGTTGCTCCTAAAAGATAGCCAAAGGTTGGTAGTTATTATATAAACATTTTTTTATCAAATTAATAAGGCATATCTGAACATTCTGATGTGGGATACATTATCCATTCCTAGACAAAAATATCTACTTCAAGAAGAGATATCTAATCTCAACCTTGCAAATAGATCAACAATGATAGATAGAGCAGTCCTCATGAATGACACTCAACCTAAAGGAGGAAAACAAGAAAATAGTGATAATCCTCCTCCTTTATATCTATGTCTCATTATAGGTGAGTCTTTGGTTGATAATTGTATGATTAATAGTGGTGTTAGTACCTCTGCAATTCCTAAATAAGTGGTTGATAAGCTAGGCCTAAAATATGAACTAATCACCAAAGGAGTGTTGCATTTAGATGTGAATGCCACCAAGACTATAGGTATTATCAAAGTTATAAATTTTAATTTGTATTCTTTCCCCACTTTTTAAATTCCTCAAGATTTTTTTGTAATATACCTACCACCTCACTTTTCCCTATGCCTATATAGTGAGTTCATATCCAAGATTAGGATATATTTATGATCAGATTGGTCCTACACATTTTTTAGGACTAGGTATGGTACCAAGGTTAAGCTATAATCAAAAAAAATTTATAATATTCATATAGAACATTATTTGCCCAAGGTTTCCAATGTTAATTTCACTATTCTTGATGAAGGAGAGCTACATGTTGACCAATAATAAAGTATTTATGTTGAAGGCATAATTGATCTTTTTCTTGATGAGTGGGTATTTTAACATCATGAAAATGATCCATATAATTTCATGGAATAATCAAGCCAATTATTTTATTTATTACATGAGAAATGTTCCTTCATTCCATAGTTGGTCAATCCTAGTGAGTCCATAGATGGTATATGGTAGATATTATTTGATGGATAAAGGAGAAAAATTGGCATATGAGGTGGTGCAATTTTGGTGTCTCCTTCCAAATAAAGTTATTATACCACTTTCATATTTAAATTTATTTTTACTTTTAATGTAGTAGAGTATGAAACACTTCTACATGGCCTTCAATAGGATAGGAAAAGAGGAGTGAAATGTTTACAAATAATTGGTTGTAGTGAGATAGTTATTCATCAAGTAAAAGGTCAAAATGTGACAAATAAATCCTTGATAAATTATTATAAACATAAGGTGTGGGATATTATGTAATATTTTTAAGCCTTCAACATACAGACCATTACAAGCGAGGAAAAAAAACATGTTGATAGTTTGGTTGTAGTTGGAGCTTAGTTTGATATCCCAAATGATGTCAAGAATTAAAGATGCCAAACACATGTCAAGGTAGTATTAATAACTTTAATTCATAATAAATATGTTAATTTTAAATTATTTGATAGTGATAAATAAATAACATGTTTTGTCCAAGAAGAGGTTAAGTTCTCTTCAAAAAATAGTCCAAATTATAAAAACAATATGGTGATCAAAATGTGAAATCAAGGTCAAAAAAGCTTCCCAAAGGCCTAATGACACTTGAAATAATATTTAATTATGATTATAAAATTAATAAAGATAATATAATCATATTTATGAAGTAAGATAATTATAAGAGAATTACATTTATTGAGTTATGCAAAGAGTTTGTTGATGTGCTTACTTGGGAGTATAGTGATCTAAAAGGTTTTGATATGTGCCTAGATCAAAATACTATAGATCTATATGTGGATTATAAACTAGAAAGGAAAATGAAAATGAATATCAATCCAAAAATTGAGCCCCTAATGAGGAAATAATTGACTAACTTGATAGAATCTAGCATCATCTTTCCTATCGAACATTAATCTTGGGTTGCTAATCTAGTCCCTATAAGGAATAAGAATGGAGAGATAAGATTGGATCTGGATTTTAGAGACTGAAATAAAGTTTTATTGAAATATCATTATCATTTACCTTCCATAAATAAAATCTTATAAATGGTAGTGGGTTTTGAACATTTCTCCCTCTTTGATGCCTATAAAGGGTATAATCAGATTTGGTGCAAGAAAAAGACCAGTATAAGACAACCTTTACAATAAAATGGGGAACATATGAATATATGAATTTGCCTTTTGGGTTTTCCAATTTTGTATTTACTTTCCAAATAACCATGTACATGGATTTTGAAGGTTTGATAAATGATATAGTGTTGATTTATCTTTATGATTTCATGGTGTTCTCTAAGGATGTAAATGATCATCTGACTCATATTAGGAAGATTTATGAGATGTGTAGAAAATTTGGAGTCTCTCTCTATCCTAAAAAGTGTATATTTATGGTCCATGAAAGGAAACTCTTGGTACAAATTATCTCTCATAAATGTCTCTACATAGATATTTAAAGGGTAAGTGTTATCTTATCCTTGTCATTGCCTACACATAAGAAAGGGATGCAAAGATTCTTTTGGAAAATAAAATTCATTAGGAGATACATACCTAAATTTTTTAATCTTATCAATCTTATAACATCCATGTTGAATAAAATTCAAGTCTTTAGTTGGACTAGAGAAGGAAGAGATAGTTTTGGTGATATCAAACTAGCCATATCTCAAGGTTCAACACTTATAAATCATGATTTTAAGGACTTTACCTTGTATTCTCTAGTAAATGATGAAATCATCTTAGCCATGTTGACACAATCAAATGAATATATTATTAAATATCCCATTACTTTATTAAACTAAGGGTTATAAGAAAATGAGGGAAGATACACTTTTGTAGAAAAAAATTACTTATTATTATAACAATCCTTACAAAATTTAGACATGTGATCTATAAAAAAAAATTACATGTGATAGTTTCACATAAAATCATCAAATACTTCCTTTTGAGAAAATATTTGAATGATAAAATGGCTGGTTGGATCACCAAAATCATGGAATATGATGTTGATATTAAGGTTTCCAAGTTGGTGAGAGGTAAGGTACTGTGTGAGAACTTAGATTCATATTTAAAGAGAAAAAATAAGATATAATAGCACTCCTATATTACCCTCAAATATCTTCATCTTCATATACCATGAGTTAGACACAAGACATGGTCAAATTCCTCCAAATAAATGAGTGTCCATTAGGCCTAGAGAAGGCTAAAAGGAGACATTTTGAGTTACAATCCATTCCATATGTTGTTAGATATTTTTATCCTAAGTGGTATTATTATCCATTAACCTTGGTAAAGTTATTAAATAATAACACTAATATATTATTTATTAACACAAGTTATAAATCTCATGAAAATAAATAATAAAGTTATAATTATTTAAGAAGTTACAAAAATATAATTAAATGACTTTATTAGGATGGATAGACCCATTATTTTTACAATGGTCACCTCCCTTGGTATTAAAATATAAATAAGATTTTACCCGATTATGAAATCAACCATTCTAATATGATATTATTTTGTCTTATTCAACCTGTGAGTTGTGAATCACTGTGTGAAAAAGTGAGAAAGAGAAGTTTATACTAGGATGATTTGGTTTCTCATATTAATGAATATCACATTGGTGGGTTTTTTTACCTCTTTGAGGTTTTCCCATGATAAATCCTATGTCATGTTTTGATATGTTCATTATATTCTTTGATTATCAATTATATTTTAGATCTTGTATATGCATAATGCATTCCTTCAATTAATTTGGCATAGTAATAGACCCTAAGGGAGTATAGTTTGTGGAGAAATCCATTATAAATTATGAAGACCAATTGATTTAAATTAAATTAAAAATATATTTTTTAAATTATTTTTGAGCCTGGTTCAACACTATGTATGGCCATGGATTCATTTCATATGGTGTAAAAAATATCATAGTTCATTCTTTGATTTGTGGACACTAACAAAGATTAGAGTGAGCATTTAAACTTAAAACAAGAAACCAAATATCAATATAAGATTATTATTTTTTCAATAAAATATTTCTTGGGATGCCATTTTTATATTTATATGGCCCATTCAAGGAATAAAATTAGAAATAAAAATGTTCAATCATTCTTCAAGAGATCTAGTGTTGTGAGAGGTCATTGTATGCATATTTAAACATTCTAAATTCCTTTTCAAAGCATAAATTTTTTTCATCAAGCCTATAAAATTTTTCCTAGGCCTATTCAATGCATATGTACATCATGGAGGAGTTAACCAAAAAATTCTCTAACAAAAATTTTCTTTTTAAGGTTGTTCTAGCTTTAGCAGTCAATTTAAGGAGGATTCGTAAAGTTTTAATTTATTTGGTGGATTGTATATGCACGGTAAATTTCCAAACTTTCCCTAAGCACCATAATTAGTTAAAATAAGATTATGAGGTAATTATAATTTTTTAAAGTTTATTTAATAAATATTTTATTTATTTATTATAGATTTTCCATGCAAGCAAGCCTTAGGTCCCACTTTAAATAGTTATTTTTACCAAAAAAATTAAAACTGTAAAATTAGTTTTTAATTTTGAAGTTACATGCACATATTTATTTTTAGTTATATATATATTTTAATTAAAAAATAATAAAAAATAAGATTTAAATATTAATTAGTGTATATCAATTCATAAGAATCTTGTTAGATGAATTATTAGACCTTATTTTGTTAAAATCTTGTCACTAGGGAGGTCCTATGTTCAAAACCCCTAAAATCAAATTTTTAATTTTCTCAATATTATCTTATTTATAAGTTTATTTCTTGGTTTTCATGCCAAGTTTCACATGTTCAAAACCTTAGTTGACATGTTGACTTTGTTTTGATATTTAACCTAGTGAATGTTTTGTCAAATTTAGTCTTATAACCAATCGGTCCCTATGTTTTGGAACCTTATAGACACATCTACATGTTCCATTTTATGTTTTGAAACTTTTTTTATTGTTTTTGAAACTTTTTTAATAATAATTTCTAGGTGGTCATTCTGAGTATGACTCTTTTGACACCTAGTTTAGTACATCTCTATTTTAATTTTTTACATTATTTAGCATCTAAATTGTTTAATTAAGTATATTTGCATGTGTGATTCACTTTATTTTGGAAAATAAGTATAAAAACTCATTAAAAATGTTATTTTTATATCAATTGTTCTTACATTAGTGTATTTTTGTGACACTTGTGACACCCTATTTTGTCTTAATCTTTCATAATTTTTCTTTCTTTGTCTAGCATTAAATTAAACAATTATTATTTGTTTATACTTTTAAACTATGTTTACTATCAAATAAAGTTAAATATACATTAAAAATGTTTCATTTTAAAGCATTTGTTTATTTTCATTCTTAAAGGTAAGCTATGGCTTCACCTAATTTTGTTTCAGATAAATAACAAATGTTTAATGGAAATAATTCTAATATATGAAAAATTCATATTAAATCTGAATTTATGACTCAAAAATTATGTAATATTGTTATTGGGACTAAAAGCTTCCTTCTAGATGACATTGGACCCCTGATCTTACCAATGCATTTCAATAGAAATCATAGGAAGCTATGTCCATTATCTTGCATAGTGTTAAGTATGAATTCCTTATCCACATTGGTAATCAAGAGTCTATTAACAATGCTTGGAAACTCCTTGAGTCTATTCATGAGGACACTCAACTCACAAAAAACATTAAGTTAATCCTTGAATTTTTAAGTGCACTTGTGAAAGGTGATGAAAAAGTTGTTAATTTTCTTGTTAAAATTAAGAACATTAAAGATCAGTTAGATGGATTTAATTGTAATTTGATTTAGGATAAATTGTTTTATTTTATCATTCAATTAAATATTAATGAAAAGTTTAGAAATTTTATATAAATTTTGAATTCTAAGTATCAAGCTAAGCAAGATATCCCTAACCTTACCACCTTATCTACTCTCTTGATTCAAGAAGAGGAAGTTATGACCAATTTTTATTCTAAAGAAAATGTCACTCAGGAACTTATTTCTCTTAACCATGTTTATGAGAACAATATAAACCATAAATCTAACCCTAATTCTTCTTTTGTCAAAAATGGGAACAAATAATCTAGTAATAAGAATCATAAATCTAAATTTAATGGAAAATGCAATCTATGTGGTAAATTTAGTCATAGAAGGGAAACATATTATAAAAAATATAGAATTAAAAATCAATCTTCTTAAAATGAAAAAGGGAAGAAATTTAATCAAAAACCTAATCAAAATAACAATCAAGATTCAAATGTTATTACTTTATATTCTACTTTATATGTTTTAAATGAAAATGAGTGGATTTTAGATAGTAGTGTATCACACCATAAGACATGCTTATCTGATATTTTTTTGATTCTAGAAATATCTCTAAAATAATTTACTTGGGAGATAATTCTTTTTTAGAAGCAACAAAATAGGTAAAAGCAAAGTTTTCAAATGTTGTTATTAATGATGTTTTCTATGTACCCAAGTTTAAAAATAATTTTCTATCTTATCTCAACTTACAAGTGATAATTTTATTTTAATGTTGATTAAAGATATTTGATTCATTAAAAATCAATCTAGGTCTCTAATTGTTAAAGGGATTAAAAATAATGGTTTATATTTATTCTCTCCTTCTACATGTTTTCTTTCATCTCATAGTAAAAATGAATCTCAATTATGGCATGACAAATTATAACATGTTAATTTATAATTTTACATGATATGTATACAAATAATGTTTTTGTTGTACTCCCTCTCATCATAAAACTTGTGAGGATTACTTCTGTGGTAAGAAACATACTAACCCCTTTCACAAGAATCATAATGTCAATTATTCACATCCTTTAGAATTGATTTATAGTGATGTTATATGACCTCTTGAAGTTATATATCTTAATAGTTAACTACATTCTATTATTTTTATTGATTATTACAATAAAATTATCTGGTCATATTTCATTAAAAATAAATATGATGTGTTTCCTAAATTCAAGAAATTTAAAATTAGTGTTGAAAATGCTTCTGATTTTTCTATTAAGAGATTAAGAATTGATAACAGTGGTGAATATATTAGTAAAGAGTTTGATTATTTTTAAATTATTCATGGTATTCAAATTGAATTAACAATGACCTATTCCCCTTAGTAAAATGATATTACTAAAAGTAAAAATTGTCATTATTGAGATGGCCAGAATAATGTTGCATTATGTAAATGTTCCTCCTCATTCTTATGGGCTGAAACCATGAATACTACTATGTATATTCTAAATAATAATACTTTCTTAATATTTAAATTTTTCTACATCAAAAATACATGTATTCTCATATCATTTGATTTGATTTTATAAGACTATTTTATTGTTACTTTAGAGATACTAACTATATTGATAGTGTCTCATCTACATGATATTTTTTTAGTAAAACTATTTAGTTTTGATTCTTGAAAAATACTTATTACAATTATATATATATATATATATGAAAAGTCAAATAAAATATATAGATATTATGATTATTTTCAATTCATATGAGTTAGCATGGAAATACATTATATGCATAACATCATGCTTAATTTGACAAGATGATCATGTTAAGTTGTTGCATTTGGTAAAAAGATCATGCGCAGTAAGTTTGGATCTTTTGAGTTTTATTCTTTTTTAAATGTTTTCCTTTGATTAGTGGGACAATTACATGTTAATATTCTTAGATAATCTCATTTTATTGATTTATCATTTGATTATTTATGCTAACATCCTTATATGCTTCAATTGATAATAAGATATGTTATGAAATACAAAGTATAAATTGAGTTTGTATTATTATCTCTTCATCATTTAATTTATTAATAATTCTATGCATACATATCTAAACTTTTTTATTTTAGTCTCATATATATTTTATTGGATGATGACATTTCATGCTAAAATTACCCATATTTGATGTATGAGAGGTTATGCCTCAATCTTTTGTTGAAACATATTAAAATTGAAAAGTTTTGAGAAGACTCAAATGATAAAATGAGTTATTGATAATAGGATATCTAATGTTTGGTTAAACATAATATTATGTTATTAGTAAATATTGTGTGCACATCACATAATGGTAGGGGACACTTATCTTGTCAATATTGAAGATGTACAATAATGAATTACATACAATAATTTATATTTTTTCATTAACTTTATAATTAAATTAGTGAACTTGTTTTCCTTAAAATATGACTTGATTGTTTTAAATATATTTTAACATAGAAAATAATATTTCATATTTTTATGTACTTGGTTATTATGGAGCTAACCATATTATGCTATCATAAATCTAGTTTTGGATATGTGTTTAAATTTTGTGTAGATGCAAAGTACCAATAATTTAATCATATTTATTTTCATGTGCATTTTATCTGAGGGAAAGTCCTCAATAATGATATTGATCTACATTTATATCATATAGATGAACAAGTGGTAGATATATTCACAAAACCACTTGGTACTACCAAGTTTTGTTAATTTCATTTAATGTTGAGCCTCTCAGATTTTTAATTGAGGGGGAGTCTACATGATAATTCCACTTCCTAATGGATATGTGTTTATTCTTATTCTATATACTTTTTCTAAATTGTAAAGCATTGTAAACTTCATGTGGAATTTATGTAATTTAAATAAAACTTTATTTGAAAGTTTTAATTTTGTAACCTAATACATTAAAAACATAATTTATAATGGATGTCCTTATGTTATAAAAGGATCCAAATATGCTTAGTGATTATTCATGAGAAACTCTGAGATTTAATCTCATGATCATGCTAGCCTAAACTTAATTTTTATTAGTGAATGGATTATAATTCCTTTTGTTTCAAAAGCTGATGTTTGGCATAATGAAGGATTTTTCATTCTTCATTTTTGTATATAATATAATTCCTTTTTTCTAAAGGTGACTATGAAATTTATACCCACTTATAATTAAGGTGGAGTGTTAAATAATTTAATCCTAAGTAGGATTATTATCCCTTAGCCTTGGTAAATTTATTAAATAATAATAATATATTATTTATTAACACAAGGTGGAGACCTCATGAAAATAAATAATAAAGTTTTAATTAATTAATATGTTACCAAACTCTAATTAAATGACTTTATCGAGATGGTTGGATCCATTATTTTTACAATAGTCACCTCCCTTGGTATTTCACTATAAATAGGATTTTACCCTATTATGAAATCAACCATTTGAATATGATGTTATTTTGTCATATTTTACCTATGAGTTTTATGAATAACTTCATGAAGAAGTGAGAAGGAGAAGTTTGTAGTAGGGTATTTGGTTTCTTATATTAATTAATATCACATTGGTGTGGTTTTTACCTCTTTGAGGTTTTCCCATGGTAACTCATATGTCATGTGTTGATTTGTTCATTCTATTCTTTGCTTATCAATTATATTTTAGATATTTTATATGCATAATGCATTTCTTTAGTGAATTTGACATGTCTTTTTGGATGGAATAATTTTTATAAATGACCTTAATGGAGTGCTCCTAAGGTGTTTAGAGGCTAATTATATTGAGAAGGTATTGATAAAATTTCATGATAGATCATCAGGTAGTCACTTTGTACCAAGAACTACAACAATAAAAATGATGATATCTAGTTATTATTGGCCCATATTATTCAAGGATTCATATGAGTGGGTGATAAAGTGTCAAAAGTGTGCCTTATTCATAGGAAAATAAAATATTTCATCTCTCCGTCTCTATCCCATTAAACTATACCAACCTTTCATGTAGTGGGGATTGGATTTCATAGGTATGATCAACTCTCCTTCAAGTGATGGTCATAAATGGGTGTTGACTGTAACTAACTATTTTACTAGATGGATAGAGGTTGTAGCTCTTAAGGAATCTAATGACAATAATGTACGAGACTTTTATGAAGGTATATTAACTAGATTTGGGGTACCTTCTACACTCATCTTAGTTAATACAATGGATTTCTTTGGTATTAGGATAAGTGAGTGGGTTTTGAAGCATGTAATTTACATAAGTACATACTCCAAATACTATCCTTAAGGTAATTCACTAGAAGAGTCTACAAATAATAATTTAATTAGAGTTATCAAAAGGAAAATGGAGGAAAATTACAAAACATGGCACACAAAATTGAAGAAAACCTTATGGGATGACAGGATCACTCCTAAATGAGACATTGGTAACTCATCATACATTCTTATCTATGTAAAAGAATATAAACTACCCATCTCTCTTGAGTTACTATATCTAGAACTTACACATCAGCTTAAGATGATAGAGAATGGTACCATGGAAATTAGAATAGCTGAGTTGATGGAGATAGAATAAATAAAAGATCATGACATGCATACTATATACTCTCATCAAGCTCAAACCAAGAGGTACTTTGACAATAAATTTATTCCAAGATCATTCTATGAAGGTGACCTTTAACTCAAATGGGATGAATATAGGGCTAATCCTAGAAGACACACAAAGTTTGAAACTTTATGGAGTGGGTCCTATTTTATCACTCATTACAAGCAACATTATTCTTTTTAGATCTCAAAACTTAATGGAAAAGAATTACATATCCTATTAAATGGGATACACCTCAAGATTTTATATTGAGGTAATTTTTCTTCTTTTTTACATACTAGATTAGACTTTGATTTTTACAAGTTCTTATAGCACATTTTTGGTTTGTTGTGGTGTCTTGTTTTATTGGTGTGTTTGGAAGGTATTTTCAATTTTTATTTTGTTTCAAAAATAAATGTCATGTTCAAGTTAAAATTTGGTCTCGTAGAGAAGCAATGTTTAGTGACTCCATTCTCAATGGGTTATATAAGGCTACTAGTCTAAATGTTTAGTAGTTAAACTACCCTAAGAGTCACTAAAAATGTTAGCTAATCATCCACCCATGACCAAGTATTGTTTAAAACTAGGTAATTGAGTCATCTAACCTTGAAATGGTCATGTTGAGAATCATGTCATGGTGTTATGGTTGTGGTGTTATTTTTCATCTTCAGGTCTAAATAGGGTCTTATTATAATGATAGAATCATTGTGTGTGTCTTTTATAACCATTTTCATGCTATGATATTTGATGAGGTATTTTTTAATTCAATTTAACAAAGTTTAAGGTAACTTTTGAAATATTAAGATTAGTTTGTAAAAGTCAATATAAGTGATGCATAGTGAAAACTATGAAGTGGTGTTATGAGCTTTAAAAATGATAAGGTGCTCTATAGTAAATAACGGATCAAGAAGAAAATTTGTTAAGATGGAAACATTGCCTTTTCAAGACTTTCGAAATTTTAAGGTAGTTTTGTAGAGTTTAAGTTATTCACTTATTTTGGTCTTATTGCATATTTTAAAGTTACAAAGTAACATGCTATGAAACATCCAATGTGAAGGTAAGATATCATAAATAAAGGTCAAATAGGTTTTTTGGGGTCATTTGAAACTTATTAAATAAAATCTTACATCTCATTGTATATGTACACCCAACCAAGAGGTGTCAAAGCCTTTTTTATAATGTATACTCACATTTAAAACTATTTTCTTCATTGTCTAATGTCAAAGTAAATTACCATGCAATAAATATGGGATAAATATATTATTTATATGTTAAATTCTCCTTAAAAAATATAGGAAGACTCCATGGACATCTTACATGAAGCTACAACATGGTATTTTGACAAATGAATAGTTTCTCGATGAAATAGGGTTTGTGGAGGTCTCTTTCAAAGTTTTTTCAATATGAGCATTGTATTCTAATCCTATCTCCAAGTCTACCTCTACCTTCCCCAAGATTGACATCATGCTCAAGAAGATGGTACATGCCAAAACAAGACAAAAACCTGTTCAATTCTTCCATCAAGTTTAGAAGTCTATAGGTACAATCAAGAAGGCCAATTTCGTAACATTGGTTCATGAAGGAGAGAGAGTGACATTAAAAATTCCATTATGGGATGTTGAAAACCCCTATGCCCTTCAAATTCATGGTAAATTTTTTGAGATTAGGGGGAAGATCTTTATGAATCATTGCTAAGAATATAACTACCTCTAAAACCCTAAAAAACCACATGACCTTGGTTTTATCCCTTTGAATTATTTTTTGAACTTGTTGAATGAATGTTAATTATTTTAGAACACTTTAAATAGGTATGAAACCTTATACAGTACCAAACTCTAATAAAACACCCATGGATCAAACATACAAATGGTAAGAAATATTGGGTTTTACTAAGGTTTATAGGTACAAGAAGGTTTATTAAGAGTTGAAGTGTTCCTCAACATGAGATGTGATTGAAAATAATTTTTTCATAATGCATTCAAATTCATTAAGTTACCTTAGACCTCTTTAGGGTACTATCAAAACAAAAATGATAAGAGTACAAACTAATCATGCATACTAGTTCACTTTGTTCAAGGCTGCATAATTATCCTTGATAGGATATTGTAGGTGATAGGCTTAAATCCATTGGTCTAAAATTATTAAGAAAATTTATTTTAATTTTTTCATCTCATATTTACTGCATTCATGGTGAATTATTGATGAATTATAGTGTTGATGTTCAACCTCATTGCATCTGTCCTTTTCATTCTTGCCTATTTGTGAGTAAATTATCTCTTTCAAGGTTATATGATGTGTATTAAATGGTCATGAAAATTTTAAGTGTTGGAAACATTCATTAGTGATTCATTTTAGGTCTCTTGATTTCCCCTCTTAATTTATATATTATCTATAACCTCCATATTGAAATACTTATGCTAGAGAGCTATTTGAGGTTGTGTGATTAGATTTAGCCTCATTTAACTTTTTTATCAATGCATACACCATGGGAGGAGACCTAAAATTTGGTGCATCACCCCTTTTTTATATTTACTTTCATATTTATCTCTCCATTTTCATTTAAATTTGAGTAGGTGTAATTATAATATAAGTGTAGTATCAAGGGAGCCATCCCTTTCTAGAGACTCTCTTTAGATGTAGGCCACCCATAGCCTTGGAGAGTTCCCATTGTGTCAAATGAGTGAGGAGACCTGAAACACCTCCTCAAAGGGTGTAACTTAAATTGACAACAAGTATTTGGATAATGAAAATTATTTCCTTAATTTTCTTTCCTTTATTATGATTGATCATCATATGGAACTACTAGATCTAAGTCATATATTTCATGTGACACACATTCTATAGCCTATTTTACATCTATAGGGACTAAAGTGGCTTATGATTGAAAGAGAAATTATATCCTTCCCCAATATTTAATATCACCATTTCTTAATTGACTAAACATTAACACATAATTATTTATCATACGTGAAATACCTTTTCACCATGTCATTAAATATCTCGAAATTATATGTGACCAGATGTCCATGTTACATGATTATTTCATTGAGTGCATAGTTATATGTATCAATGTGAATCTTTAATTAATGTGTAATTTCAAGTATTTCAAGAAGAGGTGTTATGAAGAGGCATTGATTGAGTACCTCAAAATTGCATTATTTCACATGAGTCCAATCAAACTTAGATTTTTCACATGTTATCTAGATGAATGACTAAGATATGTGTGATAAACAAAGGAAAAACTTGTGGTATAAGTTATCGAGCACAAGAAAACTCATTAATTCTATGATATTTAATAGAGTAGGCCAATCTTGGATCAATTTGATCTTCTCTAGATATACATTGATTCCTATGTGGTAATTGATGTATCTTAGGTATTGAATCTATGTAACATCAAATGTACACTTTGGTAAGTTGGCCTAAAAATTATTTTGATGTATGTTGTCTATGACATGTGAGATGTGATTTATATGCTCCTATAAAATATTTTTGAAGATGAGGATGTCATCTAAGTAGATGATGATAAATGAGTTTAAGAAAGTTCTGAGTAGATCATCCATTAAACATATCAAAATGGTTATCACATTGATTAGGTATAAATACATGCCCAAACATTCATTCAATCCTTAATTTGTCTTGACAATTATATTTTTCATATCTTTAGGATGGACTAGTACCGTATGGTAACCTAAATTCAAGTCAATATTGGTGAATTATTATCTGCCTTAGATATGATCCAAGAGGTCGTCAATACATGGAAAGGGATATTTATTCTTCACCATAATATTTTTAAGTGTGAAATAGTATATATAGAGATTCTATGACCTATAATTATTAGGTTTAAGGACTATCAAAATTTCTTAAGGATAAGAGCTAGGTCTGATCTTTCCCTGATCAAAGAGCTCTTATATCTAGCAATGAATTTCATCATTCTCCCAAACTGATCTAAAAGACAAATGACTCTTTATAAGAGGGTATCCAAGGACCAAATTAATGTTTTTATTTATTATGGAGTGTGATATAATAAATTTAGGATATAAAAATAATTTTATATGTGATTCCAATAACTTTTTGAGCTATTGGTGTTACAATGTTGATCACAATTTCCAAAGCTTGCTTTATCTTCTATGTAGGTGTATTAAGATGGACCATGAGAAATACAAAATTTTATGTGTGTGAGATAAATTTTTGGAAGTAATTGTTATATACAAAGAAAAATTTGGTCGTGGGAATTGACCCAAAGATATTGTATAAGTGATCTTGCACATGAATAATCTAACGTTGTGGCTTGGCTTTATATGTAACTTCATGATCATAATAAATATGCTCTCCCTAGAAAAAAAATATTAGACGTCCAAAGGTGAAATGTCACATGTGAGGATGTCCTCCATAAGCTTTAATTTATAATATAAATTATATTATAATTGGACTTGTATATCCTTTCCCTATGGAAGCCACCCCAATGAATATGGCTTGGGATTCACAACAGTGGCAAGGCCAAGGCATTGTGTTGTGGAATGTGTAATGATGTTATTTTGGTTACCAATGTCAATGATGACATGAAAAATATGAATATTCACCAATAAATTTGTGTGGAATAAATTTTTTTTAATGTAGATCATTGGCCTATAACCTATTATCCATAACTTGCATAACTTCATTCTTATGACACCTCACTATCTTGACTCTCTTCCTTATGTGGCTCTTTCACTCTTCACTAGGATTAATAGCATACTTATGCATGAACATATTTAATAATAACATTTTAATCATTTATAATTTTCCTTAGACCTTCATAAACCTCTCATTCATACACTCATCTCATTTCTTTCATTGATTCATCTCCTTTCATTTCACTCACTCACTAGCTTCACATAAGTTCATAGCTCTTCAAGGCTCAAAACATAAAATATTGTCTTATATATCATGAATAAAAAATTCCATTATGTATGAAATCTCTTGGGCATAAAATACTTGTCTTAACTCATCTCAAAATCTATCTCATTCTCAACTACCACCTACACTTCTCAAGATCTAAATCAAGCTCCCCTCCTTATAGCCTTTTTTAATGAAAATTTCCTTCATTACAACAATATACAAGTGATAAATAATATATAAGATCATATTTTGCCACACTCTATCCCCTTATTGTTTTCCAATAAGTTTCATAACTTAACTCATTTTTCTCATTCACTTTCTTTATTCTTTTTTTCTCCAATTAGCCCTTCTCTAGGCCTATTCACTTCCATAACATAGGAGATTGTACCATATGGTGTTGTAAAACTTAAAAAACTTTTAAATATTATTAATATCCTTTAGTTACATATAATCATCCAATTTTAGTAATTTTTTACTATCTAAACTTAAAATATAGGAGTTTCTCTCTACAAACCCTAGTCTAGGTTTGTGTAGGCATGTAAGGGCCTGAGAGTGCACAAAAGCACATAGAATGAGATTTATGAAACTTAAATGAAATATAAAAACTATAAAGGGTCTGTATACACATAATACAACTCTTAAAAACATTAACTTCCTCTATATTGAACCAAACTGGCCATTTAATAGAGTTTTTGGTTCTTTGGAGAACTGTATCAATGAAGTTTGAAATGGAAAAATTAAACCCTGATTTATTCAATAAATTAAACCTATCTAGGTTTATTTATATGCTTACCATACCTTTTCCAATATATTTATTTATGGGGACCATCATGGTACCTTTGTCAAGGATAGAATATAGAATTTTATGTTTATCCTCCAAGACTGTGTATGTGTAAAGATTTCTCTTATACCTTTTTTTATTCCAAATGGTTCTTGGAGTTAGTAAAATGGAATTCCAAACCTTGTATAACATTTATAATACATTTCATTTCATCTTTATTAATTTGGATTGTAACTTTAAAAATTCCTATTCTACTCTTGCATGACTTAGACAACATAGTTTTGACCGTTCTATCTTGGAATAACCACCTATAGGTTAAATAAATGCTTCACATATGCATAAGAGAATACAAAAATATATATTTTTCATCTAATAATACCTATAAATAGTCTAATTCTAACTAATTATTCATCAAGTCATTTATATTCAAGATTATGCTCATTTATGGAGTTTCTCATGTTCTAAGTTCTTTCCTATACATAGGCAATTTATTTAATATGTCTTAATATTTATCATTTATTCAACACCTTACTAAAAATTTAAACATTTAAATTTATTATAAATACCCTTCTCTCAACCTTTTCAATGGTCACTTATAAATAAACAACCTTTCATGCTAACCACATATTCACTTTCTATCTGACTGTTAACACATAGTATGGGGTTACAAACCTACAAACAATCAAAAACCTTTTTATATTATAAGGAGACTCAATATAAATAAATATATTTATAACATATTTTAATATATTCACCCCAAATATATAATACCAAAATAGATTTTGTTTTTATTGATTTCCTTATCATAATATACATACAATGTTTATCCCTCCTTTGTTCTTGATGGACAATGCATATATTCTTCATTATTTTACATTACCATCACTCTCCTTTGTACCTATACCTCCTAATTACCTCTCTCTAACCCTTAATTATTCTACCCCATTTTTTATTACCCATAAACTCATTATGTTCTTTACTACATACAAGGTAAACTTCCTTATTTTCAAGGTCACTTCACTCAAGTTTCGTAGTTATATCATGTCACTTAGTTTATCACTCATATTATCCATATAACACACTTATAATACCTTATACTCACTCCTATACCCATTTATGACCTTATAATAACATATTACCAACATTCATTTCATGACAACCCTCAAAATATTCTTAAACTCTAATAAAATATTCAAATATTCAACTTGGTCCTTTTGGGAGGAAAATTCAAAAGGGATACTAAAATACACCTATAGACTCTTTAAATAACTCAAATACTTTCTGAGGAATATTACGAGACCCCACATACATACATAACACCTAGTCACTTCATGGTTGATCCTCTTTACCTGAGTTACTATGATGCTCCTGCATCATTTTCACTCCTCATAGATGTCAATTTTACTAGTGTTGGTACTTATAAAAGAATCATATAGATCATTTTATTCATCATTGAGGGTCATAATGCATATTTTTTGAATAAGGATTGTTTTCCATGGCATTCAAATTCATTGTGGCTAAATGAGTGATGGAAATGTCACCACTTATCACTAGAATTATTATTTCCTTTGTCTGAGGTAGAAGGCACATGATCCTTCAAGGTTTATGTAGCATTATAAGGCTACTCAACTTTGTGATAATTATTTTTATTTTGTGTAAAATGATGTGATATGGAGTTGTGCAAGGGGTGGCTATTCTACACTATATTAGATGAAGAGGTGGAATGTTTCTTTATATTTTCCTTGGCTTAGATTTTGGTGTAGTTTCATAATTCAATAACTCCATCTTCATATGTATATAAGGTGAGAGTCTATTTATCTACTTCAACACCATATGGTGTTCACTCAACTTCTCTTACAAGAACATAGATTAGTCATGGAATGTGTTAGTGTAGTTTGGTACTAATTAATCCTTATGTTGGAATAATTTTTGGAACTTGATTTATTCAAACTCTAAGTGATGAATTCCTCCTTCAATAATTCAAAAAAAAATTTATAGGATTCAATTGTTATTCACTCTTGTGCACATTGTGTACTAAAGGTTTCCCACTAGTGAACAACCAAATTGGACATATTCAACACTACAAAGGTGATCTTCTTATAATAATTAAATAAATTAAATAATAATTATGCCTCAAGTTTTCAAACCTATTCAGACAATGCCTTTACATTTATTCTTACTTTGAACAAAGGAATATCCACATTGACTTAGACCTTAAAAGGGGTTTGTTGTCGAAACCATTATTAAGTGTATTATGAAGGTGTAGTGGAAAGTTTTAGGTTGAGTTTTATCATCAAATAATAGAATTGGCCAAAAATTTTGGTGTGTTATGCCTCAAGTTCATCATAAATAATCCTTTAATCTTATGGGTATACCTCAAGTTGTTTCTAGGCATTAGTCATCTTGCTTTTGATATAACATTATTTCATATATTCTAAAATATAAATGTCTGATAGGCATTCTCTATCTAGTTATGCTCACATCTTTACAAACATATAAATGTATAGCTATGATATAATACCAATGATCCACACCATGGGGCCTAAGACCAAGTGTGTGGATAACAACAAAGTTTGGTTGTGTATAGTGAATGTTTAGAGACATATTCAGATAGAAAAATCAATACACACTTAATGGAGTAGAATTTTTAACTTTTAGGAAATATAGATTCTATTCAATATGAAATAATATGAAAAATGGTATAATGTGTTATAGTATGTACATTAAAAATTAGATACACTAAGCATGATATTTATGTTATGATTATGTATGACATTGACCCTTGGTTAGATACATATGTTAAATATTTATAAAATCATAATACATGACTAGTTAAAACTAATGTCAATTAAAAAATGGTTATAATTCATTTCATCTTCCTTATTGGGTGATTGTTTAACTTCTAGGTTGGTGGTAACTAACATTCCAGATGATAGATTCTTAGCTAAAAAGTGCCACTCAACAAGCCATGTAGTAAAAGTAGGCTAACATGTGGATGTGATGGATTAAATATAGGTGTAGTCACATGAGTCTATGAGTAGGTGATATTGATTCATGCGTGACTATGATATGATTAATGTGTAGTGGAATACACATCTTATAATTAGGGGTGATCTAGGAATGGAAGTCTACAAGCAAGTAAAGGAGGTATATGCAAGAGTGTGAGTAAGCTTTGTGCATAGGAGTTTAAGAATTTTGTAGGGGTTGGGATATATTTTAAATTAAAAAAAGCATTAAGTTTATTTTATTTCATGATATTTGTGCATGGATCAATTCCTACTACATAATCCCTCATGTAAATTGTTATAGATTTATAGGCTAAGGTGTTAAAGTTACAAAAAAATGATTTTAGAATATATCATTCAACTAATTCTCCTAATTTTATTCATTATACATTATCCCTAAATATTTACATTTATAACCTGCCTATAGGTTTATTAAATCATAATTTTACACTATATGATGCTAAAGGTTATCTAGATCAACACCTAAGAGCCTTTCACACAAAAAATTTGGACTATGCCTCTAAAAATAAGTTTTTAAATAAGTTATTTCCATTAATCCTCAATGGATATTCTTTTCATTGGTTTTATTACCTCCCTCTCCAATAATTTAAGACATTCAATAATTTTTCTAATCATATTCTATCACATTTCTCAATCAATATTATTGATAAATCATTTTATTCTCAAATTTCAAAACATAAGTAAGGATCTAGTGAACTAATAAGTGATTATATGATTTGTTATAAGACCATTATTTATAATAAATAATGATTTAGTTTCTCTTATTTTTCCCATTTTATTATCTATGTTTGTTGCCTCTTTTTTGTTTAGTTATTGTTTTTATTTTTTTAGTAGTTATTTCTATGTTTTTTTAGTCTTTATGGGCACACTTTAATGTATCTTATATATTTATTGGTGTAGTCTACTTGTTTCTTGTATAAAGGGTTGGGTACCTATTCAAAAAACCCTATTTTACCAATAATTTAAAAAATGAGTTACAATATATATTCATGAAATTTTTTCTTGACCCTCTCCATGAATCTATTATGTTCTAAAGATTCACATCATATCATTTAATAAGATAAAGTATGTGGCTAATGGTCTAACTACTTCAACTATGAAGTTTAAAATTAAACTAAGTTACAAGGTCAAAAATAATGATACTAAGAATGAGGAAAAAGTAATACTTAATGTAGTTTATAAACCTAATAATCATATTTTATTATCTAATCAACAAAGGAGGTAATTTTCCCTATTACCTAAACCTCATCATAAGATTTTGTAAAATTTAAATGAGTGAAAATTTACATCCTTCCATCCACCAAATGATTTTGATATGAGTAAACCTCTACCTAAGTGACATGACATTAATGCATATTTTTATTACCATATATGTAAGGGAGAATTATACAAATAGATGTTTATCTATAAGACATAATATTTAGGATCTCATTAATGATAACATTATTGAGCTTAACACACCTACAAATAATTCTAGGCCACAACCTAATGGAAATGCAAAATTGAAAAAAAAAAATGATCTATTTCCTAACCATGCAATAATGAAAAATAATAATAATCATGAGGTGCATATAAATTATAATGCACAGCATCATCTATATACATATGAGCATCCATTAGATGGTATTATTGGTACATTTAAAATGACATTGATAAAATAACCTACAATTATAGTTTATGATAGTGAGATTGTAGAAGATGATTCTAGTTATAACTCATTATTTATGTGCCTACATTTATTTTAAGACTATAAATAATTTCATGGTAGATAATTACTCAAATGAAACATTTTCACCATGAAACTCCTTACTATACTTGGATATACACACAAGGATTTGATAAATATAACCAAGATAGTTAAAGGAAGAGATAAAAATTTATGGAATTATTTTGTTGCCATTTAAGGTGGGACCTATAAGTTTTACTACTAAAATATGAGTTTTACCAAGCATAGGGGTATTCGACATGTTATTAGGACATTTTTGGATACATGATATTTATGTAGTACCATATTTAGTACATAGGTTCATCAATTACATACATGTCAATATGGTGGTTAAAATCCCAAGTATTACATATGAATATCTTATTTAACTTGAGGCACTTCCTCATCCACCCTCACCACCACAATAGTCAATTATAAAACCTATTCAATTTCATTCTGCATAGATGATTTTGAGTAAGGTAGTTGAATTTCCTAGATGACCAATTCTTAAACACCCATTACATGAGAGAGTTACTTAATAATCACAACATCTATTATGTATTACACATCATAATTTACTATTATATATAGGTCTTCATGTTTCATAGAAAACACAAGCACATGTTCTTTAGACTATAGAGTAGATTCCATGGTATAACATACTCACTATGGTTACTCATCCTACACATGATCCTATGAGTCATGATGATGATGAATAAATTATAGAATAATATTAATTCTCAGGTTCATATACAAATACATATGACGTTACTTTCTCATGGAAAAAGACTACTCCCATGTTTGATATATGATCTACATACAACCATCCCTTTTATTGGATAGTTGGTTAGCATTTTAAAAAATAATGAATTTAAAAAATTAAAAACTTTAAAATATTCCAAAAATAAAAAATTGGGCAATAAGAATAACATGTTTTTCTATTTAATACATTGATCAATGTTATTTATCACATGTTTAATAGATGACATATACATTTTAAAATGTATATGAATTTCATGATATATATGAGTGAGGTGCATGACATATAGGTTATACATGATACATAGATGTACATAAGCATGGCATTATTATACCCAAGGGCCATGCCATTGTTGAGGGAACCTCATTCCATAGGTTACATTATTAAATTTTATATCTTTATATAACCTTTCCATTAATCATGTCGAGATACATACCTATATTTCTTAACATTCCTTTCTCTTGCTTGTCTTATTTATAGTGCTACTTTTTATGGATATTTTATTTTTCTACATTGTGAATTTAACATAGATTGATGGCTTAGACTAGTTTGAATTGTTCTATGTTTCATTATTGTTATTTAATTTACTATAGGAGAATTTGGTTATGCTTACTTGGATATTATTTTGGTACAAAACATTTTCTTGATTGTGTGTATTATTTCATGCCTCTTTCTTTGGGCCCTTGGATTTTTGTTTTACTATTTATTAATTGAATTTCATTATATGACTCTTTATTTGGGCCTTTTCCTTTTATGACTTTTATTTCACTCAAGTTTATCAATGTATGACTCTTTCTTTAATCCCATGCCTTATCCTATTTATTTTTTTTAATTAAATTTTCTCATCATATGCCTCTTTCTTTATATGGATCTTGCCTTGATATGTGGCATTTAATTGTCCAGTGTATGCTACACTTACTTTATGTGACATTGGGTGATTTTGTGTGTGCATCATGGCCATGACATTTTTTAATTATGAGTGGATACCTATGTGAATATTATCTAAATTTATGTTACCATGATCTAAATCATGACATTTTCTACTTGTGTGTGGTGTCATGGTCTATATCACGTACCTTAATCCATAGGTTACTATTCACTACTTATATCAATGATGATTAATATTACATGCCTAATGTATATATCCATCTTGACATGACACTTGTATGAATTATGCTACATGTTTTAATCTATGATCTAATGATATATTCATACTATGATGACATATTCTCCACATGGTAGCACATTATTTTAAATGCTTACAACTTTCTATATAACATTATGTGTTTAACACTATTTTTTTAGATGAATAACTCACAAGATACAATTTAAACCTAAAAAGGGGGGAATTAGTGGGATTATCATAGACGTGTAAGCCTATATATACATATAATTTATATTTTTTTGACATATTACATAGTTTAGATATTTATATTGGGATATATCATTAGTTTGGTTTATAATATGGAATAAATATTTGAAAATTGAGACAGATTTTAGGGCATATGAAATAAATATGCATACATTTTATAGGTTACATATTTTAATATTTTTATAGATTATCAAAATAATTATATTGAATGATAGATTAATTCATTATATATCAAATGGTGACACCAATTGGATAACAATATGGGGCATGAACATTATTCATGCATTCACAATTACATTTTTTTCTATTTTCAAAATTGGCATTTATGTGATATTAATGGTGTCAAAGGTAAAATTTTAAATTTATAAATCTATCTAAATTGGTTTATCCACCCTAAATTATCCTAATATATGTTCATCCTTCCATATAAAGGTTAAATATTAGTTAAATGGGTAGTTTGGTTAAGATTCCCCATCAATCAATGGCCTAACACTACTCCCTCTTCATGATGGTTTAGGAATTTATATTCCCAACTCATGGTTTGAAAAATATCACTTTCCTTAGGAAATAATCATCACATGACATTCTCTATTGGGTCATAATCACCCCCAACTCTCCAATGCTTCATAATAAATCATAATCTCTAACACTTGAAAGGGAAACATTTTTCACCCACTTACACATGTATTCATTTGTTTCTCTTAAAATTTTAAAAGTTTAAATTATCTAAGTCAATTCAAATTTCATTTCACGTATGTAAATTATTTTTGCATTTTTATTATAGGTTTTCATAGATCAAGCTACACACTTGGAACCTTCTCACAAAGAATTGTTTTTTACACACTAAGGTGTATTTATTTATCCTTTTACTCTAGCATTATTTTAATTTCCACACTAAAATAAAATGGGTATATTTTTAAGCACTAAAATTTGGCATTAGAAACTTGGAAATTTTATTTTTTTACTTATATTTACCTGACATGACTTATTTGTATACATAGGTTATTGCACACCCTTCTCTCCTAACCATATTTTTTATATGGGATTTAAATTCTTATTATCCTATCAAGTACCTATAATAATTCCCTATTTTATGCCTAATGTGCTTATCATCATACTCATATTGTCTCATGCTCATCAAACCACATTTCCTTCTTCCCAAGAAAGTCTTTTATAACTTACATTCTTGCATAATTCTAAATAAATATAAATATAATGGACCTATGTCCATGCTTATAAATGGTATTTTTTTAATTCAAATTATCTTTAGGGTTTGGCCCATACATTATATATGTTGGTGTCATGATAAATTACCTAAACAGTCCCATATAACTACACAATAGGTCTAATCATATTTCTATATCTAGAAAACATGTAACACTCATAAAAGAAACATCTATACACATTTTCACATTGAGAAGGACTACCCTAAACATATCAAAATCATAAATTAGTCATAAGGAGTAGGCCCTAGAAAATTTTGAATCACCTAATATGAGTCAATTTTTCCATTGTGAAGTATCAAAATATAGATTACAAGTTACATTCATAAAAAGAGTATCATTTCACTCATACAACTAAGTGAGATAATTATGTGTGGTTTAATTTCCTTCCTTGGATTATTTTATATATAAGCAACACTCAACCATTCATTATGGAGTAATTTAGGTAATCTAAACCTACCTTTTGTCCCCTTTATTATAGTTTAACTTAGAGTTGAAAATGAAACTAGTTTTTTTTTTAATCAAAGGAGATAATATTATGGACTTGAACATATATAAAATAACTTAAATCATACATGAAGATAATTTTCAATAAATTTTAATAGCCTATACCAAAATAGTGGGGTGAAACTCTTTAGGAAAAATCCATCAAGATTCAATGCCTTCATCTAATATATGTTTCCATGTTCTAATGAAATTATCCATTCATCTCAAGATAGTTGGTCTTCTAATCTTAGCAATTTTAGATTCTTTTACAATAATCCTTATCACCTACACATAGTCTCAATATTAATAAATAAAAAACAAGATAAGTATCTTAGTCATTATTGGGCCCCTTATTTTGGTAAATATAGGATTCATATTAACACAACATCCACATCAATGTGAGGAATCATTTTTCATGATGATGAATTTTTAGCATCTTGATGCTAGCTAGAGGGATTAGTGCATACCTTATACTAGCTAGCAGGCAACTAAATAATTCCACAATTTTTGGGGCATCTTCTCAGTTGGGTGATATGTGGAGACTACATCACAAAGTTCACAAGGCAATGGAGCTAGTAGGAATGATCACCACTATTTTATCTTGGCACTTCACATGTGTATTTCACCCTGATAGAGCTGATCTAAAAGGCTATACAAAGATCTCAAACTATTTGATACAAGGTTGAAAATATAATGCAATGAAGATTTACTATATTGGAAATTCTATGTAAAAATTGTTATGGATGCCATTAGACCTAAGAGTAGTATGGATGCCATTAAGGCTCCATTTGTAAGCACCCAAGCTTGCATGTGAGCCTTTGAGTCATCAATTAGCCTAAGCTAGGCATTTACTTTATTCTAGATTCCATGAAATGTATGCTCTATATTTTAACTTTGATTAATGACAAGGAATGGTTGTAGTACACATGATGAATCTAGTGTATGCATCTTTACATTGTTATTTGAATGCAAATGTAATGGTGTAATTTTATTTTAGTTATGTTGAGTAATGATTATGCATGATTATAGTTCATAAAATTAATTGAATCCCTATAATAGATGATGATGTCAGATGTAACTTGTAATAGGACTAAGTGTAGAGAGTCTACACCAAGTGTTCCTACCCTTGCTAAAAGCACACGCCTAGTTTTACCACTTAAATTAAAAGCATCCCCTTAACCATTCAAACAATAATATTATGCTAGGTTTACTTTAACAAAGTCTTGCACCCCTATGACTCTAAAACTAGCCCACCAAAAGGATTGATCCTATAGGCCATTAGGCTTAGCCCATGAAGGGCTTGTGCTCATGAATATTCCTAAAGTCTTCTTTGAACTGACCAAATCTTATAATTAATGACTTATACCATGGTATAAATATTCCAATGCAAGACTTGGTTCCTTCTTAGTTGTGCTTTGGATTAGTGCATAATATATGTGCCTCATGTGAATTTATGCTAGTGCAATCGAGTGTAAAATATTGAATGCAGAGGAAATATACCATGTTTGTGCCTAAATATAATGAGTCTAGAACTGACTAAGACAAATTTGTGTTCCCTTTACTACAACATTTTGGTTCTATTTTGGGACCTTGTTTTTAATTTTGTTTTCGTAATGATGCGGTATAATAATGCACCAACTCTCCCTTGAAAACATTGAGCACTAGTTACAACAGGTGAAAGATAGATTTGTGCTAAAGCATCCAACCTGTAGAGGACAAAAATTGATAAATTAGGTTCAAAACAACCTATATGATTCTCTATATGAGATATTTTTTTATGAATTACCTGAGCATTTATACCAATGGTTGACTGCATATTCAACCCATACAAGGAGTTATGGATAACACTATGAGTGGATGAAAAGAGCATCTAGAGAGGCCTGGGACCTTAAATGCCACTTGGACTAGAGTAGTAGATAAATGGTGGAAAGGAGTGTTGAATAGATATATAATTGAGTTCATAATTTCAACATACTCATGCCCTGAGGAAGTAGAGTACCAATTTTTGCATGACCCTATAGGCACATTTGTGAAGTAATTCAATGTAGATCTCAAAAAGCTAATGGTGGATTATGGATTTGAAACTTTGGGGATGGAAGGATAAATTCATTTTGTGTATGATAAGTGAAAAAGGGGGAAATGGGATGTGTAGATGAAGTGTAATGGAAGGGGATGAGTAGATTGACACCCAAGAGCTCAAAAAATAGACCTATAATAAGAGATGACATAGACTAATGGAAGATATGGAACCTGAAAGTGTTGAGAGAGATTGTAACAAGTGGGAAGAGTATGGGGAAGGATATATTTAAATAAAATAGATAGAGGATGAAATATATAATGAAGTAATGGATCAAGCTCAAAACTTGACAAGTGTAGAATTCACTAGGTTCCTATACAATTCGGTAACTAAAAATACACTTAATTCACCTACCCCCTTTGAACCTAAGATTCATGTTTATGTGATAGAACCCCCACTTGAAAAAATTACATAAGTGATAATTGACCCTATTGTTGACATAGATCTTAGATGTTTTATAGACTTGGAGTGAAACTTCATGATTAAATAAATTATTATGTACAAGGAGGTGAGAAAAAATACCTTTAGACCATTGGGTGCTAGCTCACCACAATAGAATTTGAGTGAAAACATACCATCTTAGCTAATTTCAATGATGTAGAGTGGGTAAAAACTCATAGGAAGTGGTCTAGTACTATAAGTAAGTAGTATAACACCATCAACATCAATGGTGCTAGCAGTAACAATAAGACTAGTGCCTAACCTAGTGGTTGGAGGCATTGGACTACCACCACAAAGATGGACATCAAGGGGATTAGTACCTTAGATCCTAGATACCCTCCATATCAAATTTATCAATAAATTTCCATGCACTTCCCAAAATATCATGGCATGTAAAATGCCAAGAACATGTGTTGAAGTGTGAACTATAGTGATACGTGTGGGGCATAACCTAATCGAAGTGTAAGGTAACCCAATTCATGACCACTCTACTTGATTTCACCCATACTTGGTATATAAAATTTGATCCTAACCAAGCCATGGTCAATTATGATAACTTAAAGTAGGCATTCCTTAAGGAAATTGACATTTAGGAGCTTGAATATTAGAGCATTACCATGCTCAAAGAGATTACTCAACGAATCTCAAAAAGTGTGTGCCTATATAATACAAGGTTCAAAACTTTCCAATCAAAGCTCCCATATGATATTCACCCTTCCCAACATGTGTAGTGGTTCATTGGGGGGTTTTTAGTGTCGTTATGAATATCACTTTTCATGAATACTTTTACATACCCTCATAAAGTGCTTGAAGCCATACTCAAAGCCAAGGTAGTCAGAAGTCCAGATGATGGGATCATCTCATTTATGGAGGTGTAGATTGCATATATGGCCTCCTAACTCCAAAATATTACCACTAGCTCATCATAATATGATTGAAGTGTATTATGGTGCATTGACTATAAAATATAAGGCCATAATAATAATAACTACCTAGAGATGAATGTGTGCACCCTACTTCTAAGTTGTGAATTTTGTTGAGAAGCATAGATTTTTGAAAATACCCATTTTTATAATGTGCTAGCTAGACCAACGTAACCATCTATTTTTTATTATGAAATCCCTACACCCATACCACTATTGATTGCAAGGTAATTGACAAGATGCATAAAAACATGGAAATAAGTGCTTGTCATGGCACAACAATAGTGGGAGGGCATACTAACCAAGGAAATAAAGGCTAAACTCAATAAAATATGGGGTTTGGGATGTAACAAGGTTCAAGAGGGTGAGGTGGAAGGTAAGGTGGTGGAAGGTTCCCACCATGATCATGTTATAAGTGTGTCTTGACAGAGCATTGTTAGCACAACTTCCCTACACACCCTATGTGTGGTTATTGTTGAGGGTCCCATAAGGTTTAAGAATGCCTTGAATTGTAAAAAAAATTAACCGTAGGCCTAGTGTAGACAAAGGCACAAGAATGATTAGGTGTGATCTAAAAATTTATAAATGGACCCCAAAAGTATAACCAAAGCACACATAGATAGTCAACGTGTAGGAAACTACTCATAGTGGATTCACCACTAAGTCACTAGTTGCACTAATACTTGAGTTATGCCTATAATATAGGGATAAGGGTTGCACTAAGTGCATAACATAGCCTAAACCAAAATTTGCACCTTACCCAAGCCTAACACACCAAAAATATGTATTGCAACAAGCCATTAGTGTAATCCAAAACCTAAAAGGGGAGTTACAATTAGCATGGGATATCAAAGCACACTTTGTTACCTCTTGAAAGAATTAAGATAGCTAAGAAGTTGAGATATAATAATTAATGGATATCCTACACCTCCTACAAATAGATGGAATGTTTCCCTATTGAATAAATTTCTCCTAGAACATGCAAGTCAAAATCAAGTTGAGGTCACTACACCATGCATGAAAAGAGCATGAGAATTTTGGCATACAAAAAATGTGGAGTAAGACCAATAACTCCTCATAGATGCCATTATTTATTGATGGTTTATTTATGAGGTCCTTGTAGACACAAGAACTAAGGTCAACATCTTGACCAAGAACAACTAATATAAAATGGATAGGCTAGTCTTGAGGCCTTCCCCTCATGTACTTTTCATGGATAATAGGACCCAATCATAGCCTATCATAATTTTGAAGAGAAAAATTATAGATATCATGGGCATCAAATTCCATGCTGACTTTGAAGTGATAGAGTTGGTAGAATAGGACAACTATCCACCACTTATAATAAGGCCATGGTGTTATGAAAATAATGTAGATATGTGATTTAAGAAGTGCTACATGACATTTGAAAATGGAAAGAAGAGGTTATTTATACCCCTCTCATATTACCAAGGACCCCCTATATCAAGAGTATGGACCTTGAGGATGAGATCAACTACATATATAACATCACAGTGTAAGATGTGAGACACTAGAACCCAATGATTAAAGAGTGATTTATTAGGAAGATGGGAAATTAACCTCAAAAACCATCATTGTTAATTGAGACCAATGGTTCAATGAATCATATGAGACCACTGGTTGAATATTCCACTTGGTGCTTACAAGGTGTGCCATAATTAGTAAATATAGGCTAGGTCCAGATTGATTGCACTTCTAAAAGGTGGGTCCCTTGTGCCAAGAAGAAGGGAAAGAGAGTGTTTCACCTTAGTAAGGGAAAACTTGTAATTCTCTTTAGATATGGATGGATTAATCCAATAAAATACTATGCCTATGACCTTGAATCATACATCCCAAAAAGGGGTGGATAGAATGGGTGCACTAGTGTATACATTAAAGAGCACTATCAGTCAATGGTGGGCAATGTAAAGGCCTAGCTTGACAACTTGGAAAGATGTGAAGGTATAAATTTTCACTAGGTTCATAAATAATAATGATGAAATGGACATCTCAACCTACTCTAGCTACTTTTACCCCATAGTACATGTGAAGCCTTTGCGAAGAAACTTGGACTATCTATGTTGAAAATTCCCTAAGGAATCTATGGGCGCACACCTTACATAGGACCTTAAATAATTGGGTGTGAGCGTGGTATGTTGTAAATGAGATGCACGATGAGATATCCAACTAGGATGTACTTAAGGATTGGTTTGTCCACACTTTCTCATTTTTTTCACAAAACCTTAAACTGATTGAGCCACTATAGATAGTTTGAAGGTCGGTGTTTGAGGACACTACAATATTGGAGGAGTGCTTGAAAGACATGTTTGGTGAAAATGGATTTACAATATTGATCTTATTTGAAGATAAAACCCTCAATAGTGACTCTAGTGATGAGGATGATGAAACATGGAAGGCATGCAACTAGATAATTTTGACAAGCAAGAGGAAATTAGTGTGCCAAGTTGAAGATAAATCCCTAGAATAAGAATACCCTACCCATATTTAGATAGAAACAACTAAGGGTAGAAGACAAGTATAGTATTCACACCAATAAAATAATGAGCCCTTCCATGTGCTACTAAAAACTACAAAGTTGGCTTAGAAGGGGAACTAAATATTGTTACTCTAGGTGCTTATTGGTTTAACATGGAGCTAGTGTATATTGTTGATCTATTAAAGGAGTTCCAATACTTGTTTTCTTAGAATTACCTATATATGAAATACATATACCCATCTCTTGGGAAGATGAGCATCAAGCTAGTTGATAGTGTAAGACCTATCAAGAAGTGACCTTACAAGATGAACCCCAATCTTCATACCAAGGTCAAAATTGAGATTGATGGGAAACTATTTATGGGAATATCTGCCCTATGTAATAATTTGAATGGGTTAGCCCCATAGTCATCAAAATCAAGAAATATGGATGCATATGGATTTGTGTCAACTATATATTATTAAATTCCACCTACGTAATTGATCCACTTATAACTCTATTCATCGATGAAGTATTGGATGGCATCATAGGCTATGAGATATACACTTTTAATAATGGGTTCTTAGGATATCATCAAGTCCAGATTGAGGAGGAGGACAATCCCAAAACTACATTTATGATAAAATTAGTTTATTTCACATATAATATGATGCCCCTTGGATTGAAGAATGTGTCAGATGTATTCTTCTAAGTGGTGATCACCACTTTTAAGGATTTCATTCATAAGTTATTCCAAGTGTACTTAAATGATTAGACTATGTATATATTAGTGAAGGATCATTATGACAACATACACCTAATGTTTTAGAGGTTCAATCAATTAAATTTGAGACACTGAAGATCAAACTAGTAAGTGTACCAATATTGCAATTTCCCAAATGGGTGACTCCATTCCACATCTATGTCGATGCATCTAGATCTATAATTGGTTTCATTTTGATGCAATCAAATGAAGGAAAAATATATCATCAAATTTATTTTATAAGTAGAAAATTGACTAAGTAAAATTATAATTACACCACAACTGAGCATGAGGTGCTTACCATGGTTTATGCTCTACATAAGTTTCAGCAATATTTGTTGGTAACCCCCTTCATCTTCTACACTAATCATGAGGTCCTTAAGTACCTAGTGAACAACCCCATTCTTCTAGGCACATTTTTTGATGGATGGTTTTTTTTTAATAATTATAGTTCTTTATTGTAGTTTCAGACACTATAAATATGCGCATCTACACTTATGAATGTTAAAAATCCCTTAGACCTAGCTAGGACCCTCTTGGGACCAATCTACACTAATTTGACTTAACCAAGCCCATCCATAGCTAAATTCACAATCTGACTCAACCTAGCCTTCAAGACCTCTTTCCTTTATAACCTAACTATCAATGGTCAAGGTGACCATTAACAATCACCATAGGAAACCTTGATCGTCGATGGTCAGGGTCTACCTCCTTAACAAATTACATGCAAACCACCCATGTTAATTTTATAAATATAGCTTGTCTAAATATTATTGTGAGCCTTTTCATGGATAATTTATATTTAGATGGCCTAGTTACACCTTCACTTCTACCTCTTGCTTGTGTCTATAAGAGAGCAAGGCTTGGGAGGTCAAATCCATCAATAATATTTATCTAAGAGCTTAGGGATTTAGGAGTTTTCTCTGGTAGGTCAATCAATGTCATCAATGTTATTATGTATCATTAGTAATCTAATTGATATCTAACTTTCCATCACCTCTCAACCAAGTTCTCTAGTACCATTACTCTACTATAATCAACCCAAATTCCACCAATAGGCTAACTACTTTAACAACTCACCCAATTAACCTCTGGTAAGAAAAATACTTGTTTGTCAATATTCACGTACTTTATTTCCATTTCATAATCCATCCATCCCTTTCCCATCTCCAAAAATCCATATTTTGGTTATTATTATTCAATAATTTAACAACCTAAAACTCACATAGTAACCATCGATAGTTGGCTCAACCAATAATGATCTACACAATTGTTGATTGTCATCTTGATCATCAATGATTACCTTAACCATTGATGGTCACCCTAACTATTGATGGTCATTTTGGTAGTGAAAACAAACAAGCTACTTTTGCTTACTTACCCTCAACTAGACCTATTTTTTTTTTGTTTTTGATCACTCACAGACCTTCAGATTTTTTGAAGCATACCCAAACCCCTTAACACTAGTATTAATTATTTTATCACTAATCTGATCATTTCTAGTCTATTTTCTCAAGTAAACATTCTTATGTTCAATTCCAATAACTTTTGATTATTGATGCAAGTACCTTCTTTCTCATTTTATGAACTTAATTTTTTAAAATGTGTGGATTGACAACCCCTAAGAAAGCTCTCACTTTTGGGATCTAGCTATCACTAGGCAATCCACCCAACGATCTATCTAACAAACAAGTTTTCTTAGTGATTTCCTATCTGAAGGTCTTCCTCCCAAGCCAAAGAAGATCTCTTCACAATATTTTGATTCAACACATGCACAAATAAATAGGTTTTTCAACCACACCCATATTGAGTTTCTTTTCTCTCTTTCTTAGAATTTAAAGAAAAAATTTACATGAAGCATTTTAGCATACCCAGTAGGACCTAGAGTCTTTACTCATATTTTTATTTGCATTTGTATGATCTTCTCTCTATCTATGCTCATAATTGAAACTAAAATTTATTTTGGGATTAAAATCAACTACATCTATTTCTTGATTTTAACATTAGCTCACTTTGAATTAAAGCACAATAATCTTATTGTATCACCACTTTTATTGCACATAGTATCCAAACCACTTTCATCAATTAAACATAAAAAAAATTAAGACCAAGCTCGATTAGGATTTCATCACCTAGTAGTCACCTTACCCTTTTTTAGTAATCCTAATTGGATTTCATTATCAAGATGATAACCAAATCATCTTTCTAGTTGAGTATAAACTCTAGATATTAATATATATTGGCTAAGCACCTGACACCCTTATCAGTATGGTGTGTGAAGTGAGGGGGTAGGCCCTAATACCAAGCCACATATTGATTTTAATAAAAATTATTTTGAGCAATTAAGCAACCTAAAACCAACCATAGACTATTTCTATATTACCTTATCCATAAGCTAACTTCTATCACACATTCTCATAAACTAAATCATAAGCCAAAAGTGAGATTAAAACTAACCTCTAGGATTAACATACTCTATAGTGCGTGTCTTGATTGACTTGGTAATTTTATTGTCTTTTTCTTATTTAAGTGGTTATTTTATTCTTGTTATCTCTCCCCCTTTCTTGTATGGTTCTCACTCACTAGCAATGAAGAGACCTAGTAGAGCAGAACCCATCACTCAGATCAACCTCTTCTACCTCTTCATCTATGGAGTACATCTCCAAGGTAGAAGACTCACCTCATCCATTGGTAATCCTTACTTTTCCTTATATATTTTTGGAAGGATACATGGACTTTACCACTTTTTAAAATAACAATCTTATTTCCCTCTAGCACTGCCTTAGCACCTTCCCTCACCATGTCCTAATTCCAACTCCACTATAGGATCCACCATATGGAATGCCATTACACCTTATAAGGGGTATCCCTATTACCATGGTCACCACCCAACCTTTAACTAACCAATAATCTTCATCTACTAGCCCCTTTGATGCCAAATCTAAAAATGAACCTATCTAACCAACTGCTACCCTTACACCTTCCACCCCTACTAATGACTCCTCCTCCTTAAGAACAACCCTAACATTAACCCATCATTCTCCACTTATTGTTAGATCACATACCACTAGCACTACCAACCTTCCCTTTGTCAACCCCAACACATCGGTCAATACCCATTTACCAAGATTAGGGGTTTCTATCCCTTCTACTTCACCACCTACTAGCACGAATATAACTACCTCTCCTTTCATTACCAACCCAACTACTATTCAAACCTAATCCATAAGGACTCCTTAGTAAGTACCCATTACACCCAATCTAAGATACGTCCCTAACCCATAAGGGTATTTACCCACTACTCTACCACTATCATCCACCTATCCTTATATTCCACCTACCTAACCTTTAGCATCCACATTCCAAAATGTGATAGCCTCTCAACTACCAAAAAATTACCAATATGTTACCTAATCTCAACTACAATATCCACCTTACAGCCCTCTTGGTCTACCACCTCAAACAAACCTAATGAATATGCTCATGGAGAAGATAACAAACATCAAGTCATCTATTTCAGGGGTTCATAACATCCTATCTTATGATTAGATTTGTAACAAACCTATTCATCCCTCTATCCCTATTAGACCCTACCCTCCAAAATGGGAGCTTCCAAAATTTACCAAATTTTAGAGCGAGGACCCCCAACAATACCTTAGGGATTTTAGACATGCATATTACATGATTTCTTACAATTATTCTCTTCTCCTTTGAACTTTCCTTGTGTCTTTATCTATCCTAACACTTGACTAGTATTAGTGCCATTACCAGGCATTCAATCTTTTCTTTCACCCAACTATCTGAGGTTTTAGATCAATTTTCCATTAACATTTCTAAGAATATCACTATCACCAACCTCTATCATATTAGGCAATTTGATGATGAGTCCATTTCCAAAGTCTTTTCTCATTGGAGAAGCTTTATTAATCAACTTTCATTTTCCTTGCCTCGACCTCAACTTATAGAGATTTTTGCTTGAGCCTGCACCAAACATATATCTTTTACACTACGTGTCAAAAGCATTAGAAATTTTAATGAATAATTTACCATGGTGTGTAAGATAGAAAATTAGGCCATAGATGAGGGAAAATTGAAGTTATGAAACAAGAACTATACCTTCAAGACCAACAAAACCTCATCCTCTAAACTAGGCATCTAAGCCAATACTAGAACAAAAAATAGGGAACTACGAATGTCATTGTCCTAAAAATTGCCCCTCTACCTAATGTCAATCAAAAAAATTCTCCCATTACCTTCAACCAAAACACAAAGAACCCAAACCAAAGCAACCAAAAATAGTTCACTTCACTTGGAGAATCTTATACCTCAATTATGGAGAAACAACTAAAAGCTAACCTCATACAACTTCTCCCCATCAAACCTCCTTAATAGTTTGATTCTTCTCATCCAGCATCTACTTGGTAAAATGAGAATGACCTTTGTGATTTTCATCAGGAAATTGGACATGACATCAATTGTTTTAATACTTTCAATAATGTTTTTTAGAGCCTTATCGACAAGGGGGAACTCATGTTGGATAATCCCAATGCCCCTCAAAATAAATCTCTTGATATCTTCAGGAAGCCTTTTCCCAACCATGCACCCAATAAAATTTAGGACACACAAGTTGAATTTTCTCATGATGCCCACATAATCAAAATGGTCCTTATTATGCTTATCAATGGGGAACCTACCATCTAACCTACCTAATTCTCTCCCATTTCACCCACGGAGGTGGTGGAGTCACTTTACCTTCCTTCGAAGGACCAAACTAAGGAGGTTCCTTTTTCCTTACCTTCACTCATAGAGGCTTTGGAATCATAAAATAACCCTTTAAATAACCTATCCAAAAAAACAACCATTCCTAATCCACCATCTCCCCTAACCATAGGACAAACCATAACTATGGACATCATGCCCAAGGGAGCAATGCTTTCACAAACACCCCTCATGAGGTATCCACCCAGTCCAAACTTACATCCCTTACTTGATGAAATAGATAAGGCTACCAATCCTCCTCCTCATCCCATAGGTGTATCCTTGACATCTACTACCCAAGAAGCTAGACTAGTATACAAACCTTTTTCTAAACTCATTTAAAAGTTAGGTATGGTCATAAATCCTAACATATATCAATCCACTTTTTGGAAATAGTTAGGGCTTCCTTACATCAACAAAAACAAACCTTCTAGCACACCCTTAACCAACCAACCCATCATTTTTACACCACCTCTTAAACTAATTAGAACTTCTACCAACACTTAACCTTCTCACTCAGCCAAAATAGCCATCTCTCTAATGACTGCACCACCAAACAAACCTTCCAAAACTCTTGGTGCCTTTCCTACAGGAATCTTGGTTTACCCAACCTTAAAAGTATAATTAACCTCATCCAAGCCTATACCCAAACCTCAACCTAAACCAACTAAGGGAAAAAAATATTAAAAAGCTATATATCTAGGATTCTACCTTGCCTTCTATCTTGGGGTCCCATCCCTCAACTTTTCTTAAAAATTGAGTTCCATTTAACATATGTCACCCACCACTATTGGTTACACCAACCCACCTACTATTTATGCATCAATACTTCTCATATTACCAATAGCTAGACTATCAATCTCAAATACCCCAATAACTACCATACCCAAACCAAAACCACTAACTAGAAATACCACCTTACCTAAACCCTCTCTCACTAAACCCATTGCTACCAACACGCCCATTTTCCCAACCAACACCACAACCTCTAGACCTTCCCCACCCTAGCTAAATCCTATACAACCATTTTACAAATGTTACTATAAGCCTCTTACCTAAATTTACCCCCTATCAGGCCCTTTTATCCTCTTGGTTTGAAATTGACTTGGTATAATGACCATTAAATCTATTTCTATCACAGGACACTTGAGTCTGACATAGATAATTACAAAGCTATCCAGGCCAGTATCCATTAGATCTATGATAAGTATTATATGTTATTAGATGAAATTACCTTGACTCCTCTACCAATGTACCCAATAACCATTTTCCAATTCATCCCTAATTCTCCACTCTCATCTCAGTGACAGAGAATCTACCCAACCTGCTATCACACCTTTCCCCTATATCCATACTATTAATGTGGTCATATGATCATAACAAAAGGATAAATGGAATGATAAAGTATCCATTCCATGGACATACCCACCATCTCATCCTAAACCAAACCAAATCTAAACCTCTATGTCTTTAACTAAGCCCAAAGTTACCATCTTAGGCACCTCTGAGGCTAACCCCTGTGAATCTATCAAGAGGGTAATTTTTAAGCAACTTCACTTAACTCCAGCTAATATGAGCCTTTATGAGCTCATTTCCACCTCACCTCACCATCATTAGGTCATTATAGAGGCTATGCTAGCTATTGAAGCTAGACCAGGTGACTCCCCACTTATGAAGGCCTTCATAAGTGTTGTCCAATTCTCAACCTTTATTACTTTCAAGAACTTGGAGATGCACTCTATCAACCCTAAGGATCTAGATCCTAATCTCTTTATTACTTCCCACATCAACCAAACCTACATCAACCAAACCTACATCAAATGAGTTATGATAGATGGTGGGGCCAACATCAACATAATCTCTTGATATGCCTATGACCAACTTAAATTACTAAAAAATGTCATGTCCCAAACTTTAGTTATCCTTAGATCCTTTAATGACACCATGACCACTACCTTGTGAAATTTTATTCTCCACATTTATATTAGACCATGCATCCTCCCTAAAATCTTCTATGTGGTTGAAGGTGAATTCTAGTACAATGTTCTACTAGGGAGACCTTGGATCTACGTTATGGGTTACATACCTTCTACCATTCATTATTGTGTTAAATTCAAGAACAAGGGTCAGATTATTACCATATAAGATAACTCAAGCCATTTCATAGCATGCAACATGACCTATTGACCTAATGATGTCCTCCTACCTCTAACAATATCACCCCAAACATCTATCACCAAGCCCTCAACCATGGAAAATTAAGTTATTTCTTCTCCTTGCATAGTGGAATCTATCAGTTCATCCATTCCTATGGACTAAATACCCACCATTGATCCTTTCAAATCTACCTTCCACTGCCTTACCCTTATATAATACTGACTCCTTATCCTCAATGCTTTCCTTACTCCGTAAGAGTATGGGAAACTCAACCACCAACTAATTTATGACCCCAAAATTAGAGCCATTACTCCCTTGGGGCCTTTGAGCTATCAAAACCATTTTATCTATGGGGTAATTGATAAGCCACTTGATGTTTCCATGACCCCCTCTTCCTCACAACTATTCACCTCTACATTCTCTTACTTGGATAACCTAGACTTCACCAAAATATACCTTTGTAGGTGTGACTAGAAAAGATTTGAATTATGATGGTATGAGCATGGGCCATACACATTGATCTTGATTGAGACCCAAAAGCCTCATGAGAAGGATAGCCTTGGCTTCATTATATCTAATAAGAATAAAGACAACTAACCTACCACGACCACTATTACAAAAGAGACCCCTTCCTCACTATCACCCCCTCCACCTGAGTGTGAGGATGAGGAAATCATCCCACCAAAAAAAAAATTCATCAACATCATTACCTTTATCCCCCTAACTTATAAAAAGGAAGGGACATTCGTATCCATACCTTTGATTGATCTTAAACTGGTGGAAGAAGACTCTCTTACCATTAACACTATCTAGTTTTTTTATGATGATTCTATTCTCACCTACTTTGGTGCACTTGATTCCTCCATCCACAATATTTACCTCTAGAGACCTCAACCATGTTAAATGAATCCATTATGGATATTGACATAGGCACTTTATACAACCCTCATATTTTAAAATTGGGCCAAAATCTCACCCTTGAGGAACTTCAAGACTTCTCTATCTTCTTCTAAGACTACAACAATGCATTCACCTAGTCATATACCAATATGCCTAGTATTAACCCAAACATTATCACCCATAACATTGTAACCAATCACGATGTCAAGCCTATTAGATGAAAACTTTAATGAATGCATCCTTCCATAACCCTTCTTGTCAAAGAAGAGCTTTAATACCTCCTCTCTATCAACTTCATTTAACCCATTGATTATCCCTAGTGGTTTTTGAATATCATGCCCATCACTAAATCCATAAGGGGACTACATATATATGTAAAACTTTGTTATCTTAACCTCACCTAACTAAAGGATGATTTTCCTCTACCTAGCATTTACCAACTTGTTGATCTTACAGTAGGCCATGAGATGTGTCTCATGGATGGATTCCTGGTTATAATCAAATTTTGATTGCCCTTGAAGATCAATACAAAACTACCTTTATCACCCCATGAGGGACTTTTTGTTATAGGGTCATGTCCTTTGGTCTTGAGAATGCTAGTACAACCTACCAACATGATATGACCTACATATTCCACAATATTATCCACATAATCATTAAAGACTACATGGATGACCTCCTCAAAAAATCCAAACTTTACAAGGACCACTTAGTCATTTTCAAGATCATCTTTGAGAGACTTATCCATCACCATGTCCACCTCAATCCCAAGAAATGTATTTTTGGGGTCTTGTCAGGCAAACTCCTTGGATTCATCATTTCCCTTTGGGGAATAAAGGTTAATCAAGCCAATATCAAATCCCTCCTCAAGATGCTACCTCTGACTAATCTTAAGCAATTCCATAATTTGTAATGGAAGCTTCAATCCATTCAACACTTCATTTCTTAGCTGTTATATTTATGTCAACCATTCCATCACCTCTTGAAAAAGGACATCTCTTTCAAGTGTAATGATGATTTTCAAAAGGCATCTGGTGCACTCAAATATTAATTTCTATCTCCACCTGTCCTCATACCTCCTAAGGATGACCAACATTGCTACCTTTATATCTCTTCCATTAACCATTACCTAGGGGTAATGTTTTCCCATCAGGATGAACAACATAGAAAAAACCATCTATTACATAAGCCACACCCTTTTAGACTATGAACTTAGTATAATCACATCAAGAGACTATGCTTGGCCTTAGTCTTCATGACCACAAAAATTTTCCACTACCTTCTTAACCATAAATGTTTTTTCATAACCAATATCAACCCACTCAAGTACATGCACTCCAAGCCATACCAAAACTAGTGTATGGCCTAGTGGTTCATGCTTTTATTCAAGTTTGACCTTAAATTGCTCTAGTATAAGTCCATTAAGGGGCAAGTCATTAATGACCAGTTTACTGGCATACCCCTACCAAGAAACCAACATCCTCCTCTTGAATTTATATATGAGTCCATTGCAAGCCTATCCCAAGTAGATTTCACCAATCACATAACCATGTTCTTTGATGTTTCCAAATGTCAACAAGGTGGGGGATTTAATATCATCCTTATCCCCCTTATAATTGAACCACTTCCTTTATCTTTTAAACTTGACTTTGAATGTACCAACAATGTGGCTGAATATGAAGCCCTAATAATAGGTCTCTAAACAACATTAGCCTTGGGAGTCAGAACAATCAACATCTTTGGCAACTCCCAACTTGTGGTCAATCAAGTCAATGACATCTACCAGTGTAAGAATGATATTTTACAACTATATAGATAGTTATTGATGGAAGTCTTGACATCATTTGAACACTAACATATTCAAGACACCTCATGATCTACCAATATGTTTTCTCACACCATGGCTTCTCTTGCTTCCTAGATCCTATTAGCACCATTAGACTCTAAGATATAAATCATTATCCATTACCTCATTAAACCTTCTTATGTTAAGTTAGACACTTGAAGCATATTTAATATAGAGGAGATCTATCCTGACCTTTGGTATCAATATACCTTCAACTACTTGAACCTTAACATAGTTCCACCTAGCCTCTCTAAGAATGCCAATCAAGAATTTATTTAGAGCACCTCCCATTATACCATTATGGGAGGCATCCCCTATAAACATGGTTTTGATGGCCTCCTATTTTTTTGCCTCCATTGTCTAGAAGCCTCTCATTCTATTAAGGAAATGCATGATGGTATCTATGGGGGTCATTTTAGTGGACTCATTATGGCTAAGTGTAATTACTAGCCTACCCTTAACCAAGACTACTATGATAATGTGAAAAAGTGTGTCAAGTGTCAATAACATAAAAATTTACATCATGCACCCAAACATAACCTTCAAGTTTCCACTAAATTCTAGCCTTTTTCACAATGGGGTCTAGACTTTATTAGTGAAATTAACCCCCACTCTTCATAGTGACATCACTCTATCATCACTATGATCGAATATTTCACCAAATGGGTGGAGGTTATTCTTATTTTCTCAACAAAAACTAAAAATATTTTCAAATTCATCACCCATAATATCATCTGCCTCTTTGGTGTTCGCTATAAGATCATCACTGATAATGGAAAATCCTTAAAAAATAAATAATTTTAAGGCCTTTGTGATGTATTTAATATAAAACTTAGTTTTTCATCACATTATCATCCACAAGTAAATATATAAGTAGAGGCCTCTAACAAAACCCTTAACAACATGCTTACCAAAATGGTCAATGCCTTGAGTTGATATTGGCACTTGCACATCCCTTTCACCTTATGGGCTTATCGTACTATTATGCAAACCCCTATAATTACTACACATTTTTCCATCCTATTTGGAGCTGAAGATGTGTTGCCTCCCATTTTCCAAATACCCTCTCTTTGCATATCTTTATGTGACCTTATTTTATAAGACATTTACCATCAAGAACATTTATCCCAACTTGAGCTACTTGATGAGCATTATTTGGCTGCTCTTTCCCATATATATGTCTATCAAAAACAAATCAAGAATACTTATAATAAACATTTGAAAGTGTGAGAATTTAATATTGGAGATCTCATCCTTAAGTAAAATCAACATGTAACTAATATGAAGAAAATCAAAAGGAGAAAATTTTCTTTCAATTATCTTGGACCCTACATCATAACCCATAAGTATGGATCAGGTTCTTATCATCTGTCTTCTCTTGAAGGAAAACCAAAAATTGATCTTCTCAATAATTCACATCTACATCCTTTCTATTGTTAAAGAAGGATCATAATCACGATTGGTCTAACTTAAGCTCAACCCCTAAAACCACATTCATTTCCCTCTTTTTAGGGGCAACTGACTAGATCTTAATCATGTGATTATCCATCATAGTAATAGGTTAATATTTAACTATGGGTACCATGACTCTACCTATGGCATGATTCTCATGGTACTTCCCTTATCCTCAAGATCAGTTCCTATGTTCATTATCACCTACACCTCTTTTCACTTACTAAACCTTCTTGTACCTATAGCTTTGCCTTCATAAGGATAACCCCTTGAGCATGTATAAACAAGTCTATGTCAAGTAAAATTAAATAAAATCAAAAGCAATATTAAATTCACAACCGAATCATGGGTCATTTTTAGCATTTATAGACTACTCCCTTGAACGATAACTTTTCAAAACTCATCTAAAATTGTAAAATGTAAGGTGGATTATTCCCTTGAAGGATAGCTATCACAAGCATTTGATATAGGAACATAAACTTAGACCACTCCCTTGAATGATGGCTAAGTAAAGCACTTGTTAAAAGCTAGTAATTTCTTAAAAGATTCCTACATCGATCAAATTTCCCAACCCCAAGCAAAATCAAAATAAAAAACAACCCATAAGTAAAAGTAAAATCAATAATAAGTGCCAAAATTGGCTCTGCTAAAAATAATAATCTTAGAAAGCCACAATCAGCTCTCCTAAGTAGACTTCATGCATTAATCAGTCTTCACTTTATATATGAGAATAGGCTTGATTATACTATCCTCTTGTAAGCCTATAGAAGAGGCATAATAATCTCAAAAAAGGTTCAAGTTCCACCTGCCCTCCCTCCATATATCATATGCATGGGATTACGAGCTTACTTGATGCAATGTGATGAAGATACCTATTTACCAACCAAAGCATGCTAATGTGAATCATTTGAAAGGCTTATTTTCACTAAGCCAATCCAACTCTATGTTTCATATTCATCCTTACCAATGAAGAGGAATCATGTTTCTTTTCTTATCTTTTATTGGTTCATGTAGACATACCTCTCATGATTCCTCTCACCATCCTAAAAATTTAGTTCGTTATCTACTTACTTTATGTATTTTAATCACATATTCAACCATATCCACATTTTATTTCCATGATCATAAATAATAGATATCAAATCAAAAGTATAATATTATGATCTATATCCATGAGCCACATCATCTACCTATCTATGATCAAAACACCATGAAAGTGCATCATATCATGTCATGCCATAAACATAATCCCATCCATCTACCATCAATATAGAATGTCAACATATATTATATCCTAATTAATTCTCATGAGAATAAACAAAATCAATAATCAAAACATCATGAAAAACATCATATGTTGTTTACCAATCTATCCATATCATTACCACAGTGTATCTCATGCAAACCACATCATCACAACCATAACCAAATTCATTACATAACACATCTTATCATATCCATGAACAAAATCAAAACATCATAACTATATTTCAAACATCACATGCCTAAGCTATTGATTTAACATCTCATAATGCATATGCAAGAAACCATAGACCATCAACCATAAGCATAAATGTCCACAATTACATGTAAACCATAAACATACGTCATCTATAACATCATATATAACACCATACATCATATACATCATGTCATTTTAAATAATACATGTAAAAATTTATAACCTCTCTCTAAAAACATGTACATCTTGTTGTATCAACACATAAGCTGGTATCAAAATAGTGTACACCTAATGCTACCAATATATATCAAAACACATCTAAAACATGATCATGGGGCACCACTATTATTGGCCCCATTTTCACCTATGCCACTACTACTAGTTCCACTTGTACATAAACCTACACTACCATCAAGTAGTGCCCCCCTTGATGTCCTTATAAGGCCCATTATAGAAGCCCATTGTCTTAGAGTAGCTATAGAGGGACCCCTACCAAGTTGGCATAGTACTCACCATAGCTCATCTCAAGAGGAAGATGTGATAACACTATGGCCTCATAATACTTGGGCTCCTCCACAGTGGCTAGATAACATACCTATAGCATTATGTCTAGTGGTCCTCCCACTACTGCTATGGTCACCCCTACCCTCTACCTCGGTGAGTCTCTCTGTTATGTCACAAACCCAAGAGAGATCCTCACCTAATCTCACTCACCAATCAGGGTCACCATCTATCTTTGAAATTTTTTAACCTATCCCTATAGTGTGGCCACCTATCCCTATAATGTCTTTACCTATGCTTGGGATGCAGTTAAATACCCCCTACCTATCTATCATGACCAATTATATCTACAGCCATTGACCTCGTGCCCTTGTCATCTCCACCAACATCTATAGCTACATATATTGGTTAATGCTAGGAAATATATCCATTTGTATACCTAGCATCATCTATTAGAGAACTAATAGGGAGCTCCTAATACCCACCATCTAAAATTGAGGGAGAAAGTTAGGGTACTAGCAATAGAACCTCTAAATCTTCCCTCCTGTACCTAGGAAATGGGCCTAGAATAACCTATATCAAACCAAACTACCAACACACCCTATCAAATGAGAGCATCTCCACCTCCCCCTCTCACCTACTAATGATCCATATATAGCTTTGAAGGTTAAGGCTCTACCTCCTATACCTTGGCCATATTAAAAATTGAATATATAGTCTCTAGGTGATGTTTCCAACCTCTAATTCACCTAGTGCACCCCTAAACCACTCAACATCATGGGTACCACCTCCTACACCTAATGTAGCCATATCATCCCACCATCACATGAATCCAATAGGGAACTCTATCTAAGTATAGCTATCCCATGGCAATCTTATTGGTCTTATTACCTGAATATGCTCATAGGCCCAATAGTGTAGAACCAAGCTGACACTAATACCATATCTCCTATGGTGCCTAAACCCCCATATCTCCCTATAGATATGCATGAGAAAAACAAGGACCCAACCAAATACCATCCTACCAAGCAATAATTCCACCAAAACCCCTAGTAACAAAGAGGGAAACCTTTTGCTACTCAAATATGGAAGCCCAAAAGATGTCACTATGATCATGATCATAGTCATGAGCCTCCTCTCAATCAAATTTCTCTAATACAATGTTGAGAAACAAAATCCCATAGTGTGCCATTAGACCTAATCACTCTCATCCCCATACAAGTAATTGATAAAATCCTCTTGTTTCTTGCACTCAATATGATAAATCACCTCACCACACAGTGGGAGCCTAGTAATCATATGAACATCTTTAGGGAGAAAGTCATCTCCCCAATCAGGATCAAGAAAATGTTCATAATAGGATCACATCTCTTAATGAGTGAGTCACTTTCAAATTTGAAAACTCTTTATAAGCTCTCAAGTCCGTACAAATTATCAATGAATTCATTTGACTTAGTAGTTTTACCTCCACTCCTATTTCTTAGTGGAATTTTTCATTCCCCCAACATGGAATAAGTGAATTCAATCGATGACCAAGTTTTTACCTACATGTAATCCCTTATTTAAGGTAGAATTCATTATCTAGAGGGCATTTTTTAGGTCTATTAGAGAAAATATCAAGATAAAGTTGTTAAAGACATGGTTTCACCATGGTTTCAAGCTATTTCAATGCCTAGAGATTCAAAGCATGAGTTTTTAGTCCAAGTGCCATAGGTTTCAATAATTTTTATGGGTATAAGGAGGTTATGATGACAAGAAATATTTCTTGAATAAAAAAATAATGAATAATTGTAGTCCTTATAAGAAGAGGCCTTCAAGGGATTGAAACAAGGTCTATATCCTTTGAAAATGGGATGAAGAATGTGATTATAGGTATTTTATAAGTCTACATGTCCCTTTTAAGATAAAGAGAGAAATAAAAAGGTTTTATTGAATATCTAATCATATTCTTGAGGTGTTTCTATGCAAAATTGCTTTCTACATTCAAAGAAGAAATAAGAAACTAAAAGAAATGGTCAAGGCTAGAAGATACCTGATAAGTTGTGTGCACCGAAATCAGACATTGGAAGGTTCTCCTCTTTGGCTATGGAGGAATGACACCTGCAAAAGAAGAAAAGGCTGAAACACAGAAAAACGTTAGTCAAAGATATGGTGGGCTGTCAGGCGAACGCCCGATCCCGAAAGTATGAAGACTTCCTAGAAGGATATCAACCCACTGATAAATAGTAGAATATTGGATGAAAGTAGATAATAAAAGATAAAATGACAGAAATAAATGATAGAAAATAAAGTGCGTACCTAATATGCAGCACTGTTCTGCACAATCACCGGCGTCGGTCTCTGTGGTGTCGGTGTCGGTCAGGGAAGGTGCCAGCGTCGGTCAAACTACCGGCGTCGGTCGGGGTAGTGACCGGCGTCGATCGGGGCAGGCTCTGGACAGAGTCTAGGTGAGTTGTAGAAGGTCTGGGAGAGTCGGGACAGGGTCTTGACAGGGTCGAGACAAAGTCAGGGCAGAGTCTAGGCAAGGTTTTGGGCAGGGTTTTGGACAGGTTCTGGTTGAGTTGGGATAGGGTCTAGTCAGGATAAAGTCGAGTCTAAACAGGCTCTGGGGATTTGCAGAAGGTCGAGTCTAGACAGAATATAGAGTATGGAAATAACAAGAAAGCAATAACCAAGAATAAAAATAAAAATAAACAGATGAGGATACTTACCTATCACAGTGTGAAGACATGATTGACGTTGTTGAAGTTGTCTGTGCAGTGCCGGATTGAAGCGAATGCAGATTGGTTGATGTCGGAGTTGGTTGATCACGAGAGTGTTAATTGCAAGGGTCTATGAATGTCAGAGTTTGGAGGTCGATTGATTGATTGATCGGTTAATTAGCCTTTCGAATGGTTGGCAGACGTTGATGAAGGCAAGGGGCGGTTCGGGAGACGGTTCGATAACCGTTCGGGAAACCGATTAGGAATCGAATGGTAACTAATAACGGATAATGGTAAGGTGACCGATGTCGACAGGATTGCCGATGTTGGCCGATAAGTGACCGACGTCGGTGACATCAGCCGGGTAAAGACCGTCGTTGGCAGATGCACAATGGGGATAGAGTCTAGCTTTAGCTCTGTGCTCATTTTTACATGCTGCCAGGGTCAAGGTTGGTGGAACAAGTGATCGACAAGGGTTAAATAGGCGAAGAAGAATAAGATGGGGAATGACCAGGGGAGTCGACATGATTTTGGTGTCTACATTTGCCCCTTTTTGTCTTGTTGGTTGTTATGGATGAACTGCAAGACAAAAATAGGAGTGATTGCCCCAGGTGAGGGATAAGGTTGATTTCATCTTGTTGGTTGTTCGAATGAACTGCAAGACAAAAACATGAAGTGGCTTGCCTCGATTATGGATAAGGTATTCCCCCTCAAAGCAGGAGTTGAGGGAAGGGAACTAGGAATCGGGTGCTGATTTGACAAAGAGGGGATGAAAAAGGGGTGAGGGTGAACGCTGCAAAGGTCGTGATTGCGTGCATACCACTACACAAGATGGTTAGGTCAAAGTGTCGCAGGTCAAGGGTCGAGGAGTGCCAAAATTGAAATAATCGGGCCCCATCATTTAGTCATCTTCTGATCAGGTTATTCGATCTAAGCTGAAGCTCCAAATGGGTCATCGCGTTCTAGGTATCCCAGGCTCAGGAAGTGCTCCTAGAAACACGAAAAAGCCACAAGTAGTGTGGATCAACCGGCTTGCGATCCTATACTTTTGAGGGTCCAAAAAGGTCTGCACACAATTTTGCTAACCAGTCATGAGGTAGCATTCATGCAAAAAACAACCAAGGCAACAATGTCTTGGAAGTGGTCGAGGTCGGAGGAGATAGGTATGATCTCCAATGGTTGGTGGTCGAGGGGAGGAATGGACGAAAGGATGTGGCCGAGCTAACCCCAGAAGACCCCATGTCAACTGAGTGCTGCCTACATAGCCCTGGTCATAGGGCCTCAGGCCAATGTAGTTCTCCCTTGAAGGGAGGGAGGGACAAAGGGATGAAATTGGTCATGGTCAAGGGCAAGGTTATGGTTAAAAGAAGGAAAAAAGGTTTATCCATCAGAGAGATGAACAAATGAGAATGGTCGAGCTAACCCCAGAAGACAGTCGTGTCATCTGAGTGCTGCCTACATAGCCCTTGTGGAAGGGCCTCAGACCAATGTAGTTCAGAAAAAGGGTCCGAGTAGTAGACAGGTGGCCAAAAATGGTTGATAGATTGGGCTTAGTTATGATGAAATGATGAGGAGAAAAGATGTTGCAGCCTTTTCCAAATGGTATATTCTGCAACATTGGTTGAGGGGTTTTTCATCCCTAGCAATATTCCATATTCGTGATGGATGTATGCTAAAAATGAATTGAGGTTTATTTATGCTTCAGCAAGTATTGGTTTATGCTTAACATAAATTGTGGCGGGTCGATAGTTTCCATGTGTATTGGTGTCCATAGAAAGTAGGGTGAATAGGCTATGGGAGTGGTCTGAAAAGAGAGTTGAATTGAGTTGATTGACAAGTGATGAAGGTGAATGTGACCAAAGTGCAGAAGAAGTGAAAAGCATATTGCTCTTTCATTGACAAGGACCAAAAAGATAGCATAGATAGGGGTTATGAGAACCAAGAGCCCCATTCATGCGTGACGTCGTTGACCATAGTGATGTTAGAGCGGTAATCGAATCACTTCGACTTTAAAGTGAGCTCGAAGTCCCTTGAGCAGGTGATAGGAGGAGGAAAGAGGGTAATCCGTTTTAAGAGCAGAGATAACTTTGCCCCTTTTTATAGGAGACCCTGAGACAACTATAAGTCAAGTCCATGACTCATTTTTATTTTTTTTGGTGCAGACTGATCAATGCGGGAAGTCTGCATAGAGATGTCATTTGCTTGGTGGTCAGGTTGTGAAGCTGATCAATGCGGGAAGCTTCTAAAATAGTGCTGTTTATTACCAGATTAGTCATAGCCATCCTTTAAGGGAGTGGTCTAGATCTTTATTTAATATAAGGGCTTTTTGAATAGCTGTCCTTCAAGGGAGCAGTCTATTAATTACAACAATGATAGTACAGCTGTCCTTCGAGGGAGCAGTCTACCTTTTGATTTTGATATTGATATAGTGACCATGGATATTGTGACATCTTGATTTATTTTTATAGAAATGTGAGTCACGAACAAGATTATAGAAGGTCAAGGGCTCCCTTTTATTAGGACAAAGCATCCATACAGCATAAAAGGGTTATAGGAATTGTTAAGAGGAATAGGGTTGAAAGGAAGTAGGATTAAGAGGATGGGGATTGCTCAAGGGATGAGCTCAAGTTAAGTGTCAAGTGGACGAGTACTCGACTAGCAGTAGAACGGTCGCAGATGCAATGCATTAAGAGGCTCAGGTTCTAGTTGTCCATCAAGAGAAGACAGACGATAAGTCCCTGATCCATACTTGTGCGTGATAATAAAAGGTCTGAGCCAATTAGGAGCAAACTTGCCTCGTTTACTTTGTTCCATATTGGTCACGTGTTGATTCTCTTTGAGGATGAGGTCTCCGATGTTGAAATCTCATTCTCACAGATTTTTGTCATAGGTGCGCTTGATGCGATGTTGATAGACATGGAGATGATTAAGGGCAGCAAGATGGCATTCATCAAGTAACTCAAGCTGAGCTAAGCGATCTTGATGAAAGTCATCGTTGGAAAGGATATCATGTAGAGAAATGTGGAGAGACAGGATCTGTACTTTGAGAGGTAAGACAGCCTCTATTCTGTACATGAGAGAAAAAGGGGTAGCACCCGTAGAGGTTCGGATGCTAGTGCTGTAAGCCCACAAAGCGAAGGGAATGTGAATGTGCCAATCCTTGCTTGTGTCACTGACCACCTTCATGAGAATTTTGGTGAGAATTTTGTTGGAAGCCTTGGCCTGCCCATTTGCTTGTGGGTAGTAAGGCGAAGAAAAACTGAGTTTGATGCCGAAGGAGTCGCATAGCTTTTGGACAGTCTTGTTTTTGAAGGACTTGCCGTTATCAGTAATGATTTTATGAGGGACACCGAAATGACAGATGATATGGGTGTTGATGAAGTCGACAATCTTGTCAGCTTTTGTGGAGATGAGAGGAATGGCTTCCACCCACTTGGTGAAATATTCAGTGGCTGTGATGATGGATTGATGACGAAGAGATGAATGAGGGTTAATCTCACTGATGAGATCTAAACCCCACTGAGAAAAAGGCCAGAAATCTTGAGCAATTTGTAAGGCGTGATTAGGAAGATGAAGCAAGTTAGAGTGCTACTGACACTTGATGCAATGCCGAACATAATCGCTACAATCTTGATGAAGAATAGGCCAATAATAGCCCAAACGAAGGATGCGCTTGGCAACCAAATTTCCACTGAAATGTCTGCCACAAATCCTGTCATGGACTTGCTGAATGGCTTGAGATGCTTCAATGGAAGTGAGACAGCGAAGAAGGAGGCCATCGAAGCCTCGCTTATAGAGAAGACCCCCTAGCATGGTATAGCGAGTAGTACGCTTGATAAAAGCTCGTCTTGCATTACTAGAGAGGTTGGGAGGAATGACAGAGAGAGATAAGAAGTCTACAAGTTGCTTATACCAAGCATCTTGTGGGCTAAGGTCGATAGTGTTGACATGATGAATGTGAGGAGAGATATATGAAGGCAACGACACACGATGCACTGTGACAAAAAGTCTGGATGCAGATGAGGAAGATGGGATATGTGAAGCGAGAGAAGCCATGGTGTCAGCAAACTTATTCGTAGATCGAGGAATAGTCTACAGGAGGTAATGATCGAAAGATGCAAGGAGAATGTTAGCATGGTTTTTGTACCTTTGCAAAATTTCATTTTTATAGAGGTATGAACCGTTGACCTAATTGACGATGAGCTGCGAGTCGCCGAAGATGTTAATGGACTTGATGTTGAGAGAGAGGGCGGTCTGAAGTCCCAAAATTAAGGCCTCATATTCAGCCATATTATTGGTACAATCAAAGTCGAGTTTAAAAGACAAAGGCATGGGCTCCCCTTCGAGTGGAATGAGAATGACCCCAGCACCCCCACCTAGTTGACATTTGGATCCATCAAAGAACATAGTCATCTGATAGGTGGTGTCGTCGGAGGAAAGCGCAGCGATAGACTCGTTAGGGAACTCACACTGCGAAGGTTGATTGTCAGGAAGAGGGGCATCTGCTAGTTGATCAGTGATGGCTTGCCCCTTGATAGATTTCTGCTAGATGAATTCGAGATCGAACTCAGCAAGCAGCATGAGCCACCGAGCCATACGTTGATTATGATATGGCTTGGAGTGCATATACTTGAGAGGGTCAGTGTGGGTGATGACAAAGGTTTTGTGACTAAGAAGATAGTGGCGAAGCTTAGTAGTAGCAAAGACTAACGCCAAACAGAGTTTCTCAATATGGGTATACCGAGTTTCATAGTCGACCAGTGTTCAGCTGATATAATAAATGGCTTGCTCACGGTGATACTCGTCTCGATGCGCGATCATGGCACCTAACGAATGTTGAGTGGCTAAGATATAAAGGTAAAAAGGTTGGTCATCTTTAGGTGGAATGAGAACTGGTGGAGAGACCAGATAGCGTTTTAAGGCTTCAAAAGCCTCTTGACAGTCCTTATCCCATGTAAAAGAGACATCCTTCTTAAGGAGATGATGAAAAGGTTGACAGCGGTCAGAAAGCTGCAAGATGAAACGACGAATGGACTGGAGCTTGCCTTGCAAACTGTGAAGCTGCTTGAGATTGGTCGGGGGAGGCATTTCGAGGATAGCGCGAATCTTGGCGGGATCTATCTCGATGCCACGGAAGGAAATGATGAAGCCGAGAAGCTTGCCAGAGAGGACCCCAAAGACACATTTCTTGGGGTTAAGATGAACATTGTACTAAAGAAGACGAGAAAAGATGATTTTGAGAATGGTCAGATGGTCACAGCAAAGTTTGGACTTGCCAAGCAGGTCATCCACATAGTCCTCCATGATTTTATGGAAGAGATCATGGAAAATGTAGGTCATGGCACGCTGATAAGTGGCACCTACATTTTTCAAGCCGAAAGGCATGACTCGATAGCAAAAAGTCCCCCATGGGGTAATGAAAGTAGTCTTGTGCTGATCTTCCAGAGCAATCAGGATTTGATTGTATCCTAAAAACCCGTCCATAAGAGATAGCATCTCATGTCCAGCCGTAAGATCAACAAGCTGGTCAATGTTAGGAAGATGAAAATCATCTTTAGGACAGGCTAGGTTAAGGTCACGATAGTCTGTGCAGATCCGAATCCCCCCAGTTGCCTTGGTGACTGGGACGATGTTAGAGACCCACTATGGATAATTGATGGGCTGAATGAAGGAGACAGAAAGAAGGCACTGAAGCTCCTCTTTGACAAGGAGGGCAATGCGAGGATGCATCTTTCAAAGCTTTTGCCTGATAGGCTTAGCCTCTGGTTTGGTGACAATGTTATGGGTAACGATGGTGGGGTCGATGCCAGGCATATCACTGTAAGTCCAGGCAAAGGCCTTGCTATGGTCAGAGAGGAACTGGGTATAGTCAAGCTGCTCCTGAGTGTCTAAAGATTGGCTGATCTTTAAAACATAAGGAACATCATAAGAAGGAAGGTTGATGTCAATGGTTGATTCATTTAACATAACCTGGGTCTCAGAAGGGAGGGAGCACTGGATGAAAGAATCATCAGCACCCATGTAAGAAAGAATGGCGTCGTCGTCAACGCAGTGAACAGTGTGAATGGTTGCCAACTCATCTTCGATCATGCTGGGAAAAATGAGAGGGAGAGACTTGGACACCCCATTGAGCTGATAAGTCAAGGGGTCCAGGTGGATGGTGTTTATGGAAAAAAAAAACTAGGAGGAATGGAAACCACTGACTCCGTAGGTGAAGGGAGCGAAACAGGCGAGTGTGGAGGAGATTGGTTAAGGATTGATTTAGGACAAAGGTCTACAGGGTCTTGAGTGGGGTCATGATATCCCAGACCATACCGTTTCTTGGCGTCATCATCATTGAGTGGTTGGATAGGCTGATGGGAGCCCTGCTCATAGCGTCCAAAACCAAAACCCTTCCATGCACACCTGTAAAGGTAAGTGTGTGCAAAGGTGGGGTTGCCAAGAAACAAGAAATCTGATGTGAAAGGTTGAGGTGAAGAAAGAGGATTATCATCAGTAGGAGCTTGATTAAGCCCCCCATAGACGAGGTTGGTGCGGAGGTGAGGGGGACCATAAGGTATGATCATCCCGATCTGATGGTCTTAGCTGGGGCTATGATGAAGGCATCCATACTCTTGTGGAGTTTGGAACATGTCTAAAGCCAGCAAGCGATACTCTCCTAATGAAAGTCTTTGGAAGACGTCTTCCATGGGGTCTATGGTTGTCGCTTGAAGGGGAGGTGTAAGGGCGACCACCTATTGCGAACTGGTCGAAGCTTCTGCGGATGGAGGCAGTGCCAGGGTTGATGGCTTGATAGGAATGAGGACATCATTTGGACGATAGGTGGTGTTGCATGTTTTGAAGGGCGAAGGGTCAGTGGGAATGGTGTGGACTTGTCTGTCATGCTCAAACTTCACACAATGATGTAGGGTGGAGGGGACACAGGCCATGGCGCGGATCCAGGGTCAGCCCAGCAAGATGTTGTATTGGAACTCTCTTTCGATGATGTAGAAGAGCTCTGGGACTATGCGTGGACCAACGTGAATATGAAGGATGATTGTGCCAATGGTCGTGGTAGTAGTGTCATTAAAAGAGCACAAGATTGCATCAGTTTTAGAGATGCAATTCTTGGGAAGAGCCAACTGATCAAAGGCATGGGTGGAGATGATGTTGATGTTAGCGCCTCCATCGATCATAACGCGTTTAATGCGTGTCTGATCGATATAGGCAGTGATGAAGAGGGCGGCATCCTGATCTTCCATGTTGGATGTGGGAATCTCAGAATCACTGAATGTGATGGAGGCAACAGGGGCTAAGGAGTGGACAAGAGTAGCAAGTGGTTGGGGGTCCTCGAGTTGGACCTTCGCTGCCTGCAGGGCTTGGATGAGGGCCTGACGATGTTGGGGTGAGGTTTGGATGAGATCGTAGAGGGACATCTTCACAGGCGTCTGGTGAAGCTGTTTCAACATGGAGTCGTGGATTGGTCCGGAAGAGGAAGAAGAAGAGGAGGGTTGAGGCGTGCCAAGGATAGAAATCTTAGGCTTAGGCGGTTGAGGTGGATTGACAAAAGGGTAGGTCCAAGGAATGGCGGCTTTTTCTTTTGCCTTGTCCTTTTGTGACCTAGTGGTGATGTGAATGGCATTGATTTCAAAGATGGGAGGTGAAGGTGATGAAGGAGTTGTAACAGGTTGATGAGATGTGGATGGGTTTGAAGAGGTTGAAGGGTTATGAGAAAGAGTCAGGGGTCGGTTGAAAGTGTCCTCAAAGAGAAGAGTGTCTTTCTCCAGATAACGGCGAATGACAGCCTTGAGGGCACAACAAGTCTCGGTGTCATGTCCTAGTGTACGATGATATAAACAAATTTTCGTGTCGTCAAACCAGGAGGGTTTAGACCTGAGAGGTTGAAAGGGCTTGATGGGTGGAAGAGTTATGCTAGAAGTTTGCAAAAGTCGTTGCAAGATCAAAGAGTATGAGCCCACTAAAGGGTCCGTGCTCATCGATGTATGCGATGTCGGTGACTTTTGCTTGGGCGAAGTTGGAGGGGGTTTTTGTACCACCTTCTGGGTTGATGGTGCGATGACAGGCTAAGACGGTACACTCTTCATGAGAGGTATCGCCCTTTTGGGAGAGGGTAGGCTAGTGGTAGGTAAAGGAAGCAAAGGAGGCAACCGGTTTTGATTAGAGGTTGAAGTAGGAAGGACTCTGGTTAAGGTTGAAGGATGCGGGCCCAAAATGGAGGGCAATGGTGACGGAAGAGGAGGCATTTGCCTCTGTTGTTTGGCAGTCTTTTGTGATTTGGGTTGAAGACTACTATTGATTGAAGTCTGGGTTAAGTCCACCTTCACTTGTGGATGAGTGAGGTTGGAGATGAGGCGAACGCCAAGTGATTTGATAGGTTTAGGCAGAGTAGATGAGGGTTTTGGTTTTGATGAGGTTGATGAAGATGTAGACGATTTAGAAGTGGAGATCTGATTTTTGTTGATAGTTTTAGGAGGTTCTGCCATGGGAGGATTAGCAGCATGAGATGAGAGGGTACGGGCTTGTTGAAGAGCTGTGAGACGGTCCCACAATCCCTGATGTTCCACTTTCCTAGAAGGGAGAAGTTCGAGTCTCTCCACTAATCGAGAAAATGGCTGAGAAGATGCGGGATGAGGTTTAGGCTCTTGAGAAGACATCGATGGTTGTGGGACTGAAGGTGAGACGGGTGTAGTAGTCTCGGGCCCAAAGCATGGTGAAGTCGTGACAGGTTCATGTTTGGTTGGAGACGAAGGAGAGATAGGTTCTTCCCTGGGTGGAGAAGAAACTGGTGAATGAAGCTCCTCAAGCGGGTAAAGGGCAGGGATGATAGTGCCCTCCACTTGCGGTCGAGGAGTAAGAAAGGTTGGGTCCTCCATGGGCAGCAAGAAGGAAGATGGTGAAACTGGCGGTGCTGGTAAGGTCGAGGCATCCTCCAAAATGAGAGAAGTTGAGGGAGAACTAACCAGAGAAAGAGGTTTGTCCACATGTGATGGACTGATGGATGAACTCACCTCTTGGGGTTGGTTAGGAATGAGGGGTGTGACCGTATTGAATTTTTGAATATTATGTTCGTGGGTATTGTCAGTCAAGGCCTGGATGTTGTTTTGGGTTGGTGGATGATTGGGGAATGGTTGTTTGAAGATATCGATACCCTGATTAGGAGGGGCATTGGGATTGTCGAGGATGAGATCACCCTTTTCCAACATGTCTTGGACTATGTTTTTAAGGGTTTTACAGTTGCCCGTGTCATGACCTTTAACACGGTGGTAGTGGCAGAAGTCATTTTCCATATACCATGCAGGGATGGTGCGTGAGGGATCAAATTGTGGTGGAGGTTGGATCTGAGGGAGATTGATGGCCCCTTGTTTGACGAGTTTTTCTAGCACAGACGCGTATGATTCTCCAAGTGGAGTAAACTGTCGCTGTATGTATCTCTACTAAAATTGGCGAGTGGCACTCATAGATGTGGATGGTTCAGGTTGATTAGTTGAAGGTGAAGAGGAAGAAGATCTAACAACCATAGCATTTGCTGAAGCTTTAGATTTAGGATTGGATAAGGAAGGCTTAGAATAGGGGTCATTGGTTTTGGAGTTGGGATTCTTACTCCGCAACTTGACTTTATTCTCCTCAACGGCACGTAACTCAAGTTTACGAGCCATCGTGAAGGCTTCGTCAAAAGTGTGGAAGGTCTGAACCCTCAAGGTAGAATAAATATGTCTAGCGCAGGCTTGAGAGAAAAGTTCAATAAGCTCAGGCTGAGGTAAGGAAAATGAAAGTTGATTGATAAGGCCCCTCCACCGAGTGATGAAATCAGCAATAGATTCATCCTCGAACTGGCGAATAGAATAGAGGTCTGTGATAGAGACCTTCTTGGTGATATTGATGGAGAAATGATCGAGGAAGAGCTGGGCCAGCTGAGTGAATGTGAGGATGGAATGGCTGGGAAGAGAGCTGTACCAGTCAAGTGCAGCACCTGAGAGAGACATGGGAAATGTGCGTAAGAGTAATGCATCGTCGTGGGTGATAACTAACAGGCATGTCTGAATGCCCGTAAATGTTGTTGTGGGTCTTCCTTGCTTTGGAAACGAGAAAACTTAGGAAGTTCCCACTGGCTGGGATATGGTCTGATGGGGACAGAAGGATGGATGGGCTCATTACAGATTTGTTCGTACGAGAGAGTGTTGTGTGAGCTGGAAATAGAGGTCTCTAGGTTGGACATTTTATCCATCAGCATCTTGATAATATCTACTGACGAATTGGCAGGTGGAACGCCTCCTAGATTGTAAGGCTCTTGAAAGAGGCTGGAAGAGGTATACGACGTAGTTGGTTGTACCAATAAGGGTGCAACGTACGGATGACTAGTCGTAGGGATGGAAGAAGTGACTAAGGATGGTTGGATAGAAGGCATGGCTAGGTTTGATGTTGTCATGGGAGGTTGGTTAGAGGTAACATGGGCTAATGGATAGGTAGCCACCCTAGTGTTGATAGGAGTAAGGGTGGGCGGAATAGAGACGACCAAGTTTTGAAAGGGGGTAGAAAGTGGTTGAGTGGGCTGAGATTGATTGGGGGCCGAAACCCTGGTGAAAGTGGGCCCAGCAATGGAAGGAGAGGCCACACTTGGATGGTTGGTGAAAGGTTGGTCATTGGTTGAGGCAACAGCCTGGGTGTCTAAGGGTTGGACTACGGATGCCGTTGATATAGCCGCAGTCTCGAGGAAAGAGGTCGGCATTCCATAAATTGGATTGCCCAAGGGGTCTCGCATTCGGCTATTCGCGAGATAGTGTTGCAAGGCTTTTATGTTGAGGTCCAAGAATCGTGCAAAATCTTGGTCCCCTTTTGGGATAATAGGCGTTTGGGTCGGAGATGGTCTGGTAGGAGTTCTTTCAGTTTCTGAGTTGAACTCCATTATAGGGCTGGTTGTAGGCGGGGTAGATGGAAGAGGATGATGCCTCGCGTGATCGACTAGAGCCTTGGCTTGGCTATGAGTCAGAACCATTCAAGGCAGGGAAGAACGTCCTCACAAGCTCAAACAAGCAGATAAGAACAAAAAAAGGATGAAGACACAAGCAGATCCTAAAACTCTAGAAGTAAATTATTAGGATTATAGTGGCTTATGCCTTAGAATGTGTGTAGAGGAAGATTGGCTTTGTGAGTCGGGTCCTAGAAGAAGCAGTCTATGGATGGTTTCGGGTTTTGTTATGGTGCTCAAGAAATCTGTGTTAGCTTCTGTACAGGCCTGGTGCTAAGGAGCAAGCTCCCCTCACTTCACGATTCCAGTGGTTAGCTGGTTTCACTTAGCCAAAATATACTTCCACTATAGTTTAGACTCTGCCAGAGAACAGAGTTGGCTTTCTTCTTGGTGATGAAATCCAAGTAAGATCACCGGGACGGGTAAGGTATCTGCTGGGGGATGAAATCCCAGTCGGGCCTTGTCTCAGGTAAGTTAAAATGTTTGTTTTGTGTAGGTGGTTTGGTCGTGTAACATCAAGTGATCTAGATTAATTCAATATGCGGTTTAATTACTATGTGTAGTCTAAAAGATGCAAGCAATCAGAAATGAATGCAAAGTGTTTTAATGCCCAAGTCGAAATGTTTGTTCGTATGAAGACGAATGGAGAAAGAGTCGAAGAATATGAGTTTTAGCTAGTCTAGAAGTGAAAGAAAGAAAGAAATGTTCGTTTTAGTCCTACTTATGATGTCGTTTAAGAAGAGACGAAAGGAGGCGAAAAGGAAGGAACCTAATACACCTATATGAATGAAAGAAAGAAAGAACCCAAGGAAGGCCCTAGGGTCCCACCGAGCGTGCCAGAATGTTTCTATGCAAAATTGCTTTCTACATTCAAAGAAGAAATAAGAAACTAAAAGAAATGGTCAAGGCTAGAAGATACCTGATAAGTTATGCGCACCGAAATCAGACGTTGGAAGGTTCTCCTCTTTGGTTGTGGAGGAATGACACTTGCAAAAGAAGAAAAGGCTAAAACACAGAAAAACGTTAGTCAAAGATATGGTGGGCTGTCAGGCGAACGCCCGATCCTGGAAGTACGAAGACTTCCTAGAAGGATATCAACCCACTGATAAAAAAGTAGAATATTGGACGAAAGTAGATAATAAAAGATAAAATGATAGAAATAAATGACAAAAAATAAAGTGCATACCTGATATGTAGCACTGTTCTGCACAGTCATCGGCGTCGGTCTCTGTGGTGCCGGTGTCGGTCAGGGAAGGTGCTGGCGTCGATCAAACTGTCGGCGTCAGTCGGGGTAGTGACCGGCGTCGGTCGGGGCAGGCTCTGGACAGAGTCTAGGTGAGTTGCAGAAGGTCTGGGAGAATCGGGACAGGGTCTTGACAGGGTCGAGACAAAGTCAGGGCAGAGTCTAGGCAAGGTTTTGGATGATGTTTTGGGCAGGGTTTTGGACAGGTTCTGGTTGAGTTGGGACAGGGTCTAGTCAGGATAAAGTCAAGTCTAAACAGGCTCTGGGGATTTGCAGAAGGTCGAGTCTGGACAGAATATAGAGTATGGAAATAACAAGAAAGCAATAACCAAGAATAAAAATAAAAATAAACAGATGAGGATACTTACCTGTCACAGTGTGAAGACATGATTGACATTGTTGAAGTTGTCTGTGCAGTGCCGGATTGAAGTGAATGCAGATTGGTTGATGCCGGAGTTGGTTGATCGCGAGAGTGTTGATTGCAAGGGTCTGTGAATGTCAGAGTTCGGAGGTCGATTGATTGATTGATCGGTTAATTAGCCTTTTGAATGGTTGGCGGACGTTGATGAAGGCAAGGGGCGGTTCGGGAGACGGTTCGATAACCGTTCGGGAAACCGATTGGGAATCGAATGGTAACTGATAATGGTAAGGTGACCGACGTCGGTAGGATTGCCAACGTCGGCTGATAAGTGACCGATGTTGGTGACATCGGCCGGGTAAAGACCGTCGTCGACAGATGCACAATGGGGATAGAGTCTAGCTTTAGCTCTGTGCTCATTTTTACATGCTGCCAGGGTCAAGGTTGGTGGAACAAGTGATCGACAAGGGTTAAATAGGCGAAGAAGAATAAGACGGGGAATGACCAGGGGAGTTGACATGATTTCGGTGTCTACATGTCCCTTTTAAGATAAAGAGAGAAATAAAAAGGTTTTATTGAATATCTAATCATATTCTTGAGGTTTTCAATTAGGAGATGTTGTTTCACAAGTTAAAAGTACCTAGTTGAAGGTTTTGGTGATACTTTCAAAGTTGTAGGATCCAAATATATTAGTACCAAACCTAAAAAATTGGTTACTAAAAATTTTCATGGTTGTATTGGCATGGTATATAGCTTGTATATTATAAAAACCTTCATACATACCACAAATAGAGAGTTTAGGGAGTTTAAGAAAATTATCAAAGATTTTTTCTTTATCACATCCTAATCTGGTTCTATAAGTGCATGGTTTTTGAAGAGTTTAGGAATGTATTTTTAGGGTCTTAAGGCACTTCATCATGTTATTAAAATATATCAAGGACCAATAAATCATGTGGAATCAACCTACAAGGTTGTTGACCTGAGTGCATGAAATTTATAAGGTTTTCAAACAAATAATCTCATCATTTTCATGTTTCCTTCATGCATGTTCTTTACATGGTTTTGGTGAATCTTTGACAAAGATTTTTCATTTCCTTACTCATATCTTGGTGTTACCTATTATTTTTGATAATATTGGAATTATGTGCATTTGCTTGATAGACCCTACAGACAACTAATACCCATATTAAACCCTAATCCTTTGAGTGCACATCTTGGTGATTTTCAAGGCTTCTAAGGGCCAAAAACAAGCCCAAAAATCCTTCCCTTACATCTAAAATTACCTATCATGTAATTTTTAGGTATATTTGGTAAGATTTCAAAGTTTTAAGCTTATAAATGAGGTTTTAAAGCAAAAAACCTTGAGGATTAAATAGAGAAAAAAGTATTTTGAACTAAATATTTTAATCTACAGGCCCAAAATCATATTTAGAAAGTCATATCAGGTATTCAAATGAAGGACTGTGAAGCTATTGGTATGTTTATTAAGTAATTTGTAAGCCATATTATAGATGTTAAGGCTTTTCAAGAAACTTTCTATAGGTTTACATACCCTTTTATATTATTCAAATGAGTATCTATTAGCCTTCATGAAGAAAAGGAATAATACCTAACTCAGACCCTTCACATAAGATTTCAAGGTAGGGAAACAAATATTATATATTAAATAAATCTGCAAGCTAAGAGGATTAGAGCTTTAAGACCAAAATTCAAAAACAAACTTGTAACATGTTTTTAAGGATAAGTGCCAAGGTTTGTAAATATATTCAAGCATGACTAAGAGATTAAAGGGTCTACAACTACCTTTTAATATTCTAGGTTATTTAGATAGCCTTCATTAAAGTTTGAAGAGCAAATTTTAAGAAGGGTTCTAGAGTTGGAAACTTTAAGAAGGATTTATTGATTGATCAACATGGAAACTTAGTCTCAAAGTCCTAAAAAGGCCTTTAGGTCAAGGCTTAATGTTTCCAATAAAGATTTAGGAAGGATTTTCTTTTGCATATTATATGGTCCTATTTCTTAGGAATGCAATGCTAAGATAATGAATTATTATCTCAAACACCCACTTACAGGCCTACAAACACATTAAGTGAGTTTTAATAAAGACCTAGAATTTCATTAAGCTTGAGGCAGATTTCAAGAGGTATTTTGGGATATAAGACCCTACAATCAAGATTGTTACAAGGTTTTCATGTTGAGACAATGTTGACACAAGGTTTGGAGCATGATTTAGAAGTAATTAGGCCTACAACATGTTTTATGGCCTCAATGGCTTTATGAGAAGGTTGAAGGTAGAAATAAATATTTCTAGGTTTGAGAGGTCTTTAGGTCTATTAAGAAGACTTTAATGATATTGAAGGAGAAGGGTTATTAAGCATTTCTATAAGACTCAAGACAAAGAGACAATATTCAAATCTTATCGAAAATAAATTTTAGGTCTACACCATATCTTGCAAGGTTTTATAACCTCTACCAAGAAAGAGAACTCAAAAAAAGGTAGGAAGTCTATACAAGGTTGTAAGTAGGCTTGAAATCAATGTTCAAACTATTAGGTGATATCCATACATAATGAAGATGTCTGTAATATTACTAGTGTATGGTTAAGGGTTATAACATGGTAATATAGGTTTTAAACCTTCCTAAAAGCTTCAAATATCCTTCCAAACACCCTCTAAGACCACCTACAAGTTTTCAAGCTGAATTCATGATGGTTATAGGTCTATAAGACCAAGAAATTGTAAATCATGATGTGAATTTCCAAGCTTATGATTGATTTTTTTCAATAAATAAACATACATACATAATTCTATTATCAAGGCTTTGAGGAGACTAAAGTATGGTCAAGAACATAGCATACCTATAGAATGATAAGAAAATATAAAAACATGATTATAAGCCTACAACCTATTGTATAGATCCAAGTTAGGAGTAGGAAAAGAATTGTATGCAAGACTAAAAATTTTTATAAGGCAATCTTCAAGGTCTCTTGACACGTTTCCAGTATCCCTCTCATGTCAAATAAGGAAATAGAGAGGTTTTCAAGAAGATTTTCAAGATCCTGACAAGCCTATAACATGTTTATAAAGACTTTTAAGACTCTCTAAAGAGATATAAATAAGAGTACATGAATATATGTAATAAAATTCAAGGTTTCCTAACCTCTCACTTAGAGTTACAATTTAAATAATGTATATTTGCATGATCTAGATCCAATTCAAGTTGCAGGCCTAAATGATAAAGTTGAATGAGTTTCAAGGTTTCTTGGTAAGTTGGAAGACTACATGAAGGAGTATTGAATAAAAGAATACTAGAACCTAAAATAAACATATATTTTTACAAATAAGTCATCTAGACCTCCATGATGACTCAAGGTTAGAAAGCAAGAGATCCCAATAGACCTAAAGATTATCAAGACTTCTAATCCAATGTGAGGTGTGCAAGTTGAAAAAATCAAAGTTTTATGACCTCAACACCTAGATTATAGACCTAAAACAAGGTTTTTTTATTGTATTTTAATGATTTTAAATGGATTATTAAAGACTAATAGGGTATAATATGAGATAATTTGAGACGTAAAGCATGAAAATGCATGTTTCTTATGCTTAATAAGGAGTTCTCATGGTCAAAGATGAAGATGAACTAGCTTCTCAACCTATTTAAGATTCTTGTACCTAAACTTCAAGATAAATTTTATTTATTTCATGCTTATACATGTATAACACTAATATTAATGAATTTAATGGTCATAAATATCATGAAGAAGGTGTGAAGGTGTTGAAAAATATCCCTAGATATGTCTAACTCCCTCCATGGAGTGATATTCATGGTAAGTCAACCCAAAATTCCAAATAAGTGTAAGAAGTCTACTTCCAAGTCAAACATTCTCCAAGCATGGAAATTAAGGAGGCAAGTTATCTTGAGCCAGATTATCTCTAGCATGCATACATGGGAGGAGGAGATATATGAATTAAGGATATTAAGGTATGAGTTTTCAAAGGATATAGAAACATTGAAGGAGAACATCCATCATCCAAAAACCTTCCTAAAGACAAAAATAGAAAATAATGAGGTCTCCTCTCCCATTAATATGCCAAATTTTATTGAATATCTTCATGAGAGAGGCCTAATGCATTGGATAGATATTAATGAACCCATTTTCTCTTGTCTCTTCTCTTGCATAGGCTAGATTAATGGAGTAATAGCAGTATTCATGAGGTTTTCTAGTGCTCTCTTCTTCTCTCTCATATCCATTTCTTATATATAGGATTGAAAATGAATTATTCATGGTCCTTCCTCTTAATTATGACAAAAATATACTCTTTTTTATACTTGTAATACTAGCTTGATTCCTCAAATCTAATAAAATTTGATATTTTCCTCCCTTACATTGCCAATGTTCTTGATTATTATGTAAATTTAACTATTGATATTCATTTTTGAAAGTTTCCTTCCCTTGTGATGTTATCCTATCACTTTTACACCCTTATTTTTAGGTTTTATGTTATGTAGATCATTACCTTCATACACATTATTTATGCCAAGGTTAATAAAGTTGTAGGTTTTTTAGGAATTGTGTGAGTTACTGTCAATTTTGAAGATTTCTTATGCTTTTCCAAGTGAGTGGGGGAGATATCTAGACTTGGTGTAGAACCTCTTTTATATTTTCAAATCATACTCTTCCCTTTTACATGACCAAAACATAGTCTTAGCTATATATAAGTATTTTTAGCATAGTTTTAGGCCTACAACTAATCTTAAATTAGATGCATCTAATTTAGGAAGGAATTCATCCTTCTCTAGAGGTTATTCCAAAGGATCCAAGGTCCCACACATTAGGGATGATCCTAATATTTCAATATATCAACTAACTGATCAAACATGTGCAAGATCTAAGTGACAATAGGTTCCTCCCCACTAATATTTCATCTTTGAAATTTCCATGAATATACCTAAATATTGAGGAGTGGATAATTCCATACAGCATATCCATAAATTTTAAATCATATGGTACACTAGGGTATCATCACATGTGAAAATAAGGCAAGTCAGTTCTTAATTACCCTTTTAGATCACACACATACTTGGTATAACAAATTTTATCCATAATAGGCTATTATGGATTATGATATTTTGAAGGAATCATTCCTTAAAGAGTTTGATATTCCATAATATGAGCATTATAACATATAAATTCTTAGATAAACCAAAAAATACCTCATAGAAAGAATTCACACATAATATGCAAGGTTTAAACCATTCATCTCTAAACTCTCATGTGAGATAAATTCTGTACAAAATTCTCAATGGTTCATCCAAGCTTCATCCTATGTTTTTGATGTGTGTTTTCAACAGAAAACTTCACCAAATCTAGATAAGATTTGGAATCAATTTTGAAGGTTGAAATGATTAGAAGTGTGTAAATAGGGATCAACCCCTTTATAGAGTTATACATCACAATAATAGCTTCACAAATCCAAAAATTAATTTATAACATAATGCACAACACCAAAAATATATTATGGTATACAAACTATGATATTAAAGACATTAGAAATAAAAACTACCTAAGGCATAATGTTAGAATGCTTCTCAAATCTTTAAAAAAAATTATATAAGATCATGATGTGTAATATTTCCTAATGTTTTAAAGTTTGATTCAAGGAAAAGTATTATTGTATTGTAATATATATAAATCCTCTACATAAAACATTAAATATTTTTAAGTGATCAATGATATCCATGAAACATGAGATCAAGGAGCATGGTAAGAAATTATAGCACTAACAAATCAAGAATAAGGAATATATGGTAGTGAGTGATCGTATAGAGAAAGAGGTGGTGGATGATGAGGAGGATAAAAATTCCACCCATGTACCTAGTATAAGTTTGGCTTGACTAATCATTATTATATATATCACACTAATTTCCCCACTTTTGATTATTATGTAGAGGAATACAATATCGAGGAATGTCTTGACCTATTTACAAATATTTTCCAAAATAAGAAATCGAAAAAGGGTGTAAGGATGATTAGGATTTCACAACTAGGATACCAAAATAAGGTGAGTACAAACTACTCATAGGACCAAAATTTAACATCATGGCATGTAATAGTACTACAAATCATCCATGAGCAATGGAATTACCGAAGGAGAAATTATAGTATGCACCACCCTCTTTGGTCATTTATTATCTTGATGTCAATCCCAAAAGTTAAATTTTCAAGAGGTCATTAACATGATAAATAACATCAAAATTGAACTCCAAAACACATTAGATATGGAGGCAAGGATGAAAGAGGATCTCCCAAAAGGACATAGTGCAAAATAGGTTTAATGAATCTATGAGATATTCAATCGATTATGCTCATAAGTATTCATCTCATTCTTTAAAACTTGGTTGGATTAGAATGTTACAAGTGTAGTGGAAGAGTGGTTAACCATGGGTCAATAGATAAGAAATACATAAACTTTAACTATGATCAAGAGTTATTAATCAATACCAACATTGATGTGTGGGATATGTGTAACATTTTTATTGATATAAAATCATAGGTGAATATCCTCACTAGGGGATTCCAATGTTAAAACATTATCCTTATTTATTTTTCATGGAAAATGAAAAATGTGTGTAATTTATATAGATTTGAATAATGTCTCTATTGATGTTATGGGAGTAAAATTCAATACCAATTTTGAGGTTATTGAATTGGCAAAGCAAACAATTACTAGCCTTGCTTAAAATACCCTCATGTTATGTAAATAATTTTGACATAGATTTTAAGACATGATATAAGCACTTTGATAATGGTGAGAAGATCATGGTTATTCCACTTGATAAAATTCATAGACCTACATATTTATAAAGAGTGGGCATGGATGAATAAATGAATAATATTGAGAAAGTGTGGACATGGATGAATAAATAAGTGTTGTATGTGATCGATGAACCTAGGAGTTTTATGAAGTGATAATAAAAATGTGGACAAGTGAATAATGGAGCTAAAGATCCCATAGGGCACAAATAATTAAATATGCCTAAGGCTAATTTTATCTAGGCCTTTAACACAAATATTTGGGCACTACATGGCATGTACCAAATAAAAAAAATGTTTCAACTTAGTAAGGGGAATATTTTAAATATCCCTTACTATGTTGGATTAGTATACATGTCATAATATTAAAATGACTTCGAAGGATGATTACTCAAATAAAAATAACACTTGATTTACTTGGTCTATACATTGAATAACATGGTGGTGTGTTGGTGGGTAATGCACAAACCCTCACTAACTACCTGAGATTCTATCAAGGAGTAAATATACACCTCATTACATACCTAGGATACTATTAATGAGGAAATATACACTAAATTTGATCAAAATAACATTAAGGGAGAATTTCCTAGTTATGAAAAATATTCACCACTAGAGAAATAATCTACAAAATTATGAATAAGTAAGGAAAAGATATGTGCATTATCTAAAAATTGGCCTATGGGTTAATGATTGTTATGGAACCTTAAAAACTTGGATGCATGCATAGTATCTCACCATTAAAACAAGTAGATTGGGACATGTTGAAAGAGGATTTCATTCACACATTTTCATTTTTATCTCCCAATCCTAAACTTTATAAACTATTGTAATAGATACATAGGGCCATTATCAAATATGGTGCTATTATGGAAAAGTGCATACAAAATCTACATAGTGAAAATTTTCTTGTATTACCCTTGTTATTTTGGGATAGTAGTAAAGAAATTGGTGACTAAATAAAATAATTTGATGAGATATGGCTTGATAAAAAATCATAGTTAAAATTAAATAAGGAGAAGGTTGTCTAAAAAATTAGAATAAAAGAAACCTGATGAATACCTAGATCACCTAAATGTAGAGATTTATATTGGGGAATGTAAGGTCATAGATACATATAATGATAAAAAATTTTATTATAATGGAATTTTAAAGCCAAAATATCAATAGAGGCACTAATAAGAGCCTAATATTATAACCATTAGACACTGTTAGATGGATGAAAAATTGGTGTAGGTAATTTAATATTGTGTGAGTTCAAGGATATCTTTCCTTGTAGCTATGTGGAAATGAGTGGAATAAATTATTCCTTAAGGAAGATGAAAATCATATTAATTTATGGGGTGTGATTAGTAAATGAGAGGACTTATATGATTAACCCCAATTTTCACACCAACATCAAATAATAAATTGATAAGATGCTAGCCATAGTGGTCATTTATGTATTTGATGAATAGAAAAGGGTGAGACTGATGGTAATCAACTTGAAAATGATTGTGTGAATCAATATTTTTCATGTAATTTTATGTCAATGATCCATTACCAATCCCATTTACTAGATAAATATTATAAATAGTCCCTAGTTTCAAAACATATGCATTCATTGATGGGTTTTATCATTACCATTAGATCCAAATTGAAGAAGAGTATAATATTAAAGGAAACTTTCAACAGAGTTGGGATCCTTCACTTATAATGTAATGCCTTATGGGTTTAATCATGTGTTGATGATATTTTGGATACTATTTTAAAATCCTTCAAGGACTTTGTTCATAATTTCCTACAATTTTTTATCAATAATTATACCATTTATGGGTGGTTGAAATATCACTAAAATAATCTTAGGCTAATGTTTGAATGGTGTCAGAAATTAAAATTTCTATTAAACTAAAAAAGTGCATTTTTACCATAATTTTGATACATTATTTGGCTGCATCATATGTAATGAAGGCATGCATTTTGATCCCATAAATATTTCAATCATTTTATAACTTGAATCATCCACATTCAAAGGGACATACCTATAATATTGGGTTACACTTGATACTATTTCAAGTTCATCTAGAACTATGAAAATATTTTCATGACATTGAAAAACATTTTGTGAAATGATGGGCATTTCATTTGGATACAAAAGTAATGAGTTATTTGAAATGCTAAAATAAAATCCCATAATAAATAAGATATTAAAATTTCCCAGCTACAATAAACCATTTTATGTCCAAGTTGATGCATATGGGTCTTCTATTTTCACTATATTTACATATATAAGGGATTATAAAGTTGACAACCCCATATACTTTTCAAATATGAAACTTTTTCTTGTTGAACATAATTGTACCACTACCTAGTGAGAAGTGCTAACCATGTTCTACTAGATTTATAATTTTAGATAATACTTACTCATCACCCCAGTCATATTATTCATGGATCATGAGAAATTAAATTATCTCATTAACAATATACTATTACTTGGAGAAATTTTTATATGGATAGTCTTATTTTGTGAATTTATTTCTCTATGGATGTCAAACATAGAAAAAATATTAACAACCAATCATTTTATTAAGAATAAACATAGGGGAAGACATGTAGAATATATAGGATAGAATGCTCAAAACACATTTATATAATATCAAGAAGGTACATAAGGAATTATCTACCATTTTAATATTTCTCACTTTTAAGGTTTCTACAAGTTATTAGAAGATGAATGAAAACAATCAACTAGTAGTTTGTGCTACCCCATACCATCTCATTTTTAACAATCCATACAATATTGGGCACAATGAGGTATTTCACTAATGTGTTATAGAATATGAATGTGCATATATCTTTCATGAAATTCATGAGGGAGTCATAGGTGGTCACTATTTTAGTGAGGTCACTACACATAATATTGTGTATTATGGACTTTAGTGTTGCCCTATACCATCTCTAGCTAAATAGGATGGTGTAATATTTAACCAAAATTTTGAGCATCACCCTATCTCAGATTTCCATTATATGGCATAAGGATTGGTATGATAGGGTCTCTTCAATATTTTTGGATTATATAATAACTTACAAATGGTTAAATAACTCCACTCCATTTCAATTTTTATTTGATAAGGAGGTCATTTTTTAGGTATAGTTTCTATTACATGTGCTATATATTGTGTGTATTGGGAAATTGGATAACAAAGAGTAATTAGATGCATAACATGAGGACGTAATGAATTTAGATGAAAAGTGTGTTTTATACAGATAGATAAAATGGATAAAATAGTCATGACATAAGATGTGGCACAATAAACACACCAATTTTAGAATCCTATATAATAATGCACATGTCTTCCTCTATGACTTAAAGTATGAAAAACATCTAGGAAAACATCACATTTTTTGTATGGGATGTTATAGTATCCATGATGTTCTAAAAATGGATGCTTGTAAATTGCATAATTTATATGGAGAAATTTTTCTATGTAATTTCAATAGAAGTACACTCAAGCCTTTTTATTTCTTAATATTTTATGAATTACTCCAAATAAGGCATATGCTGGATTATAACACCCTAAAAATATTTCTTTCTAGTTATTTCAATAGTTTTTGATTTATAAAAATAGGCTTCAACATTTTGGTATGCCCTATTATACATGAATAAAGTGGACATTAATATAAAATTTGGGTGAGTCAAGTAGGCAACCCATTGGGATTATTATGCCACATGTCTAAGTATATATGGGATGGAATTGTCATTCCATTTTAAGACATTATTTACATTTGGTCTCTATTGTTACTCATAAGAGCCAATTTTTATCAAATTATTATGTTCCACAAATATTGTGATGCACATGCTAAATAAGAAATTCCTACATAATTATCAACATCACCAATTATCTTTTAAGCTAATTATTTTCTTCCTATACATAATTGAGATGAAAGGGGAAAAGGTGTTTATATAAAAAAGACATTTTGAGTTCAAGGCTGAACAAAGGAAACTATAAACTAATTGATGCACTATATGACCATGCACATAGTCAGTGTGGGGTAGGGTTAAAATAAAGCTTGCAATATCTAGATAAACTGGTGGATTTACGCACATAAATAACAAAGTATCTACATACAATAGGTCTATAAGGCATAAGTGTCTAAATAAGTGTAATTAAACATTTTTATTATGAATTCAAGAAGGGATAAATGACATATGTTATGTCTAAAGGAAGTAGTGTAAGGATGATGTCATCATGAGATAAGATGAGTGTACAAAATTTTAGTGAGTATTAAAAAAAATGGGAAGTGTTGTTAAGGTAGTTAACATAAATGAGCTACATATATTTTTTTTGGACATCCTAAATTTTTATTTTTTAAATCAAAGAGCCAAATAAATATTGATAAAAATAAAATCAAGAGGAAATTGCATGTTTGAGACAAAACAACAACCAAAAATTGATGAATTAATGGAAACTAGACTATTTTCAAAAGAACTTGAGATAGGGGAAGTGGTATATGGATGAATATATGGATAAGGGGAATTATAAATATAATTTATAAAATTGGATAGATTTAAATCTCAAAGACAAAGGAAAAATTCTTAGATATAAAAAATATACTAATGAAGGGTCTTCATGAGAGGCCAAAGAAAGATAATATTTCCAAAATAGAAGATGTATGCAATAATGGAACCAAGTAATAAGTTATTTAAATTTAATAAACAAATATAAGTGACTCGATAATTATAGAGGAAGTAATAAAGGAGCATATGGATGCAAATACAAGAAAAATGTTCTAAGGGAAATAACATAGATGTAATTCCTTGACTCTTGTTTACATTTCAATGATTGGAGATCCAATGTGGAGCAATATAGAATTTAATATTATAATCATCACATAAAAAATATTTATCTAAACATCAAAAAATATTATAATGTAGAGGGAACATTAGTGAGTATGGATGGATTTTAGGTGTTAAATGCCAAGGTTAAGTTCAACTTGGAGAAAATATGAGTTTTTCAACTCTTTAACCTACCATATTTAAGAAATCCTTAGAATATAGTGATATTTATCTTCTCATGATTACATGAAAATGTAATCCATTTATCCATGAACGTAATTAAGATATCACCAAGTTGGATACACAAGCTAACTGGATTACCATATACAAGTACAAAAATGAATCAAGTGTTGGTAGACATCAAGGAAAATGAAACAATTTATAGGTTGTAAAATTGAAAGATGGAAAATTATAATTTTACAATTAATAACTTATAGGATTTGATCACATGCATATTTATATGCCTTGTGAAAATAAATTTATCATAACTAGCCTATGGGAATATTAATAAATAATAACTATATATCACACATAATATTGGTGTAGCCAACTGTAATTTAACATTGAAAAATTCATTTGTGATGACCTCATTGATAACATAAATGGGGATCAAGAAGTAGGATAATATTTAAATGGGGTGAAATACTAATATTTCTCATGCTTGATGAGGTAGGGATCACAAATGGATACAATGATATAATATGGTTCTATCTATTTCAGGATGCATATCTAAATAAAAGTACAAAAATCACACTTCTCTTCACACCAAAAACAATACCTATAGAATTAAAATGGATAAATATTATGATAACACGGTTGATTCATTTTGATATTAATGATTCATTTAGGGTAATTCCAAAGGCATATTTCACCTATGTTGAGTTCATATTTAAGATATATCATTATTTTGAAAAAACAAGAGCAGTAACTTGTCTAATTAGATCAAATTTCCATATGGGGTCTCATCCCATTATATTGATAAGGAATTGGGTAAAGTTATAAATTCAAGGTGTAATAATACTAATTTAGATAAGATAGGTTAATATATCTTAGTGTTAAGGTCACTTTATAGGTAACAAACCAATGTAATAGTTTATTCATATAGTGATATTAAGATGATTCCACTTCCATATAACTTGTACTAGTAGAGATGGTTGGAAATGAAAAATATCACCACACTTACCACATTTAATATGTGTTAAGGACAAAAAATAAAAATATGAAGGAATATCATAGAGGGAAACCAAAGCAAAACCTATTTGTGGAGAAGGATCCTAAGGTCAAACCCATAAAAATCATAAGGAGAAAGATGAGGTAGTATCCCTCAAAACAAACATAAATAAAAGGGTGAAAAATGAAAGAATATTATTGAGGACATAGAATAAAATAACCTTAATTAAATTATTTAGAGAGGCATAAGGAAATATGTACATAGATACTAAGGTATAGGTGAATGATGACATTAAGGATTCTAAGCACATGACATTGATTTAGTTTGAATATGTATAATTTGGACAATGAGGATGATGAAGATAATGTGTTTATTTCTAACTTGATACAACCACACACACCTATGATGAAATCACCAAAAAGGTATCCTACTCTACCATGGCCCTTAATAATAACACAATAACATCTCAATGTAACCCCATAATCAAAGGATGTTTTCACACATGTACCCCTAAAAGAGATCCAACTATAGCAAAAAATGAACTAGCATAGAATAATTGGATGAAAATAAACCAAGTGTTTTGGCATCATAAATAAATATTACAAGGACTCCCAAGGACATCATCTAAGGATATGGTGTATGATGATAATCCAAGTGAATAATATGAGGAAATCATGAAAAATTAAGAATATACGACCCTAAATAATGAAACACACATGTTGTATAAATAATTTGAGTTGCATGATGAAAAATTGAATGAAAGTGACAAGGAAGGTAAATAAAAGTAATAAAAAATATGAGTAAGAGGTAACTAGGAATGAATTGGGTCAAGGTGGGCATAATGATGACAATGAGATGGAAGATGTTGGTCACCAACACCAAAAAATAGAATAATGTGATGTGCATACAATAAATGAGCCATAAATGAATTATTACATCTCTTTGATGTCAAATTATACATAAAAACTCAAAGACTAAAGAGGAAAGAACTTATGGTGGAGAAGACACAATTATAGAGTAAGTTCAAAATCATATGCATTAGGAATAAATATTCTTGTGAAGCATGATACATAATGAAAATTCCTTCAAAATAAACTACAAGTATTTTTATTTAATTTTGATACCCACATGGATGAGGAAACATTTAGAGTGCCAGTGACCTACGTACATAGATAAAAATTGTATACTTTACATAGATAATAATAGATTGTGCATATAGACCCAGTCAAAATGATAGAAGATTAAGTAGGGTGTGCATTGGTGAGGATAACATCAGAGTGTATAAAAAAAAATTATTGGTGAAATTACAAGGAGTATGAAGAAATTATTAGAATATCCTAAAAAGAAGCATCATGTCATGCCAAAACATAAGATAGTAAACTGAAGAAAAAAATATTAATGTTTTATAAGAATATCATGTGCGATAAGACCTAATTAATGTAATGAGTTTATCTATAATGAATATATTAAATTTATCAATTGATACTAGTGGTAGATATGTTACTCTTAAAATTAAAAAACATTATCATTGAATAACTCAAGCAAGAGGAAAGAGATAAATCATGGGAAATTTTTGATAAATGGCTATAAACATGCAAAAAGGTACTAACAGAGATCTAGTAAAAATAATCCTAACATACCAAGTGTTTGATAAGTTCACATATATGACCTAAATATTTAACACATACTTTATAAAAGAGGATACCAAGCATAAGGATTTTAGGAAAAATTTATTCCAGATAAAGGGTAGGGCTAGAAGGATTTTGAGAAAAAGGTATTACAAACAAAGGATAAGGCTAAGAGAGATAAAACCCTTAAGGACACTAGTGAACTAAAAGAGAATATTGAGTAAAACCACAAATAAATGGGATTATTTTTAAAAATATTATAGTGAAATTCTATGGATGAAGAAATAACAAAGTATATGATGAATATACTTCAAATATTGAAGGAGTAAATCAAAATACAAAAGAGACTAGAGACAAAATCTCTATGTTGAAATAAATCAATGGAAAATCCTAACGTTTTAATTCATGTTACATTTTCAAGATGTGTTTTTTTAAAGAGGAGGTTTATAAAAATAGACTAATTTCTTTGGATATACCTCACATGAATAATAAATTGTCTAAGGATAGAAAACATAATTAGTGTGGGGTGATGTTGGTCCTCATTTTTTACCAAATATAGAAGTTCACACATATTTTTTTTAACTAATAATTGAATGGTGAGAGAGGCACAAATATTTTGGCTAGGGTAGTGTGCAAAGGAACAAGGGTATGGGATACATCTACTGAGCAAAACTATAATTTTGACTAATTCTAGTAGATAATCACCAACATCAAAGATTCACAAGGAGTATATTTTGAAAATTTACCAATATAATTATAAGTTCCCAAAATTGATTGACCAACCAACTGAGGTCTTGGCTTGCACCAAGAGAAACAATATGGTTGGTGGGAAACATGGACTATATTTAGTGAAAAATACAAGTGAAATTTTAGGAGCTCCTATGTAGGGGATCTATAATATATATTTAATATATATGCAATGTGTTATTTATAGAAGTCATAGATTGTAATAGATTTAGTGAATCTAGGGTAGCAAGGCACATATATAAAGGTTTTTATAGTTAATATATTCTATAAAAAATAGTAAACATATCCTTGTTTATAAATTTATTTCAATATTTTAGGAAGGAATACACATTGAATGAAATGGCAAGGTGGTGGCGTATACCTATGAAAGGCCACCTTACCTCTATGTTCTGGGGGGTCGTTATTGTTATTAGGCTAATTTTTTTAGTGGAAAAGTTGTTTTGTATTGGAAAATTGATGAAAATTTGATGTATTATTACTTTAATTATATACTTGATATATGTTAATTAAATGGTTACAGTGCAACATTAATGTTACAGTGCAACATTAATGGATGTTTATGTTACTTAAATCTATTCTCTAAATATTTAGGAATAATGATTAGATTTATTAATGGCTTTCATGTGTAATTATTCTCCATTCCTTTAATTTATAAATATTGATTTACTCTACTAGACTTCCTAAGTGCACCATCATAAATAATGACAAGTAATATTCTAAAACTAACCAAAATTACCTTGGTTGTCTATCTCTATAACTTGGTTGAGTTTACAAGCCTACTTTCATGATTTCCAACATGGTGATTGTTAACTGTTAGGGTAAGTGTAGCGATGTAGATATTATGTTTGGAACATTAGGAAAATATAAAAACATAGAATTTTAATAACCATTCAAATGGATAATATTATCTGTAAGGTTCTCTCTCTCTCTCTCTCTCTCTCTCTCTCTCTCTCTCTCTCTCTCTCTCTCTCTCTCTCTCTCTCTCTCTCTCTCTCTCCTCTCTCTCTCTCTCTCTCTCTCTCTCTCTCTCTCTCTCTCTCTCTCTCTCTCTCTCTCTCTCTCTCTCTCTCTCTCTCTCTCTCTCTTCTCATTATCAAATGGCTTATAAATACCTTGTATTTATAAGATGATCTAGGATAAGTAATGTGTGTTAGCCAACTTTAGAAAATAAAAATGTGAATGGTTAAACCTCATGACCAATGATAATAAATATAAAAACATAATAAACTAAAATATACAAACTTTTATGGTACTATTTTTCATAAGAATTTTTTGTATGACCATAGATTTGTCTAGGAGATAAGTTAAGCTATGTTTTTAGGGTAGGATTGGCTAATGGATAATATGTAGTAAAAAATGTACTAATATATACCTTTTGGATAATTTTTGAGGTTATTTTAAGCTTTATGCACTGTATATAAGATAATGTGGGGTTGGGGCACCCTAAAAATGGGTTAAAATGTACAAGTTTTCCAAATAAGTTAAGTTGGGAATAAAATATAGGAATAAGGGTTTTATGCCAAATTTGGGTGTCTACAAAGGTCAAGAGATCCATTCTCATAAAGTGTAAATTTAATTTTATAATACCATATTTTTAATGATATTTTTATTCATTTTGAATCATTTTGTGAATGTGGTTGTGTGATCACTTGATTTTTAGGTTTTTTCCCAGTTTGAGTCCTTTAGAAAAAAGAAAAAAAAACACAATATCCCCTTGTGCTTTTTGAGAAAAAATGTTTTAAAATGGAAAATTAAGGAGTGAAAATATGTATAAAGGGTGCATTTTTAGCTGTATCTAACACCCCTAGTATCATTATTAAATTAAAAATGGGTTATTTTAATGAGAGAGAAAAGAATGTAGCATGGTTCTTTCCCACCACTAGTGCTATCAGAGACAAATAAAATATATTTTGGGTTTATAGGTTCCTCAAGATTAATGAGGCTAAAAAATAAAATAAACATGACCATCTTGAGTTTACTTCTATCTTAAAGATATGAAAAATGATATATTTGAAATTTTATTTTATTTTTATGCTTGTTAGTAGTTATCTTAGTTGTTTTCTAGATTTTTTTATGAGGTGAATATTAGCAGTCTAGTGAGTTTTTACTACATAGACTTCTCAAATCTCATATGATCGGTGGAATATCCTATTTTTGTTTTTATTATTATTTTGGTAATTTTAAAACTAATATGGGATGTAATAACCTTTAGTGTTTGATAAATGGTTAGATTTTTTAGGCATCAAGTACAAAATTATCATCAAGATAGAGATCAATGTGTTCAAGTATTCCCATGATGATGTTCATATTGTAGTATAAGTATAGATGATCAAAAGGTGGGTAATCCTAGGATGATGTTTATCTTTTTGTTATGTAGTGTCATGGGGCACTCAAAACAAGAGGTTAAGATATGGATTAAATAGAATGCCAACATAGGTTGATAAGTGTCAGATGTATAGAGGATCAATTGGCATGTTGCATTTGGGTTTTTTGGATAGCTGCACTATTATATTCTCTAGATCATGTTTTGGTTCCTTTTATATCAAGGTGGTTTATTGGGTCATGTGATCCAAAAAAAAATAGTAGTTAGTATTGTTATGTATGGGGCATGTATATCATAAAGAGACACTTCTTTTAGAGTACTTTATATTGAGGTATTATTCAATATTAATCTATGATAATAATGTTACTGAGTTTAGTAGTTGTACAAGTAAGTTGAGTCATAAGCATTTTCACCCATTAGGTAGTTTGAGTTCAATATGTAAAATTTTATTGAAGATTGTATGAGAGAGAATTTTATAATACAAAAATTTATATTATGTAATTTTTATTTATATTTATCTATTTACCAATGTATTAATCCCTATAATTTATCCAATAAAAACAAAACGGGTTCCTCCTCCACTCCCTTTACTCCCAACTCCTCAAGTTCCTATCCATATTTCCCTATTGTGCATAGTATCCCTCATTAATATGGTATACCTCTTCATAAAATGGGAATAAGGATGTTTGGTTACCTTAACCCCATTATACCATTCATCCCTGTAGCTTCTACATCATTAAATTTTAGGTTTGAATGCCTCTCATCCTCCTTAAAATTGTTTAATCCTTATGTTTCAAATCTAAGTAGTTCCTATGTTTTATACCTCTAGTAACATTATCCTATCATATAAGATATAAAAATGTTTGGGGCACATCTTTAGTCAATATATACTATTTTGACATTCTCATACTAAAATTTCTTAATAGTATCTAGGAATTAACAATGAAACCATCTAATTTGTTTAATCCATTGCATTTGTGTGGCATCTTAAACACATCTTATATGATATCTATATGCTCGCTTGGTGATGTCCATATCCATAAGGTAATTCATGGTCCTCCTTAAAAGTGAGACAAAAATTATTTTTTCCTCGTACCATTAAAACTGATCAAAACATATATATAAAGGTCCTTATATAGATGAGAAACTAAGCAAAGTCCCCAAGAATATATGTTCTACCTTTCCTTCATATCTTTCAATATTTGATAAAGACTATATGGTCAAGATGTTAATCAACATGAGGGATATTATTAGAATAACTATGAACTTTTAGAACCATGGCATGTCTCCCTAAACAATTTTTTTTGAAACCTATTAGGTTCATAACTAAAAATACATTCCAAAAAAATCATTTATTATTGTTAATTACAAAAATTAATTTAATGATATACATCGTAATGTTATAATTTACACACCATATAAACCTACAAGTATCATTCTATAAAGATAGAAATGTAATAGGTATATAATTCCAAATAAATCCATTAAATAAGCATACCAAAATCTTTATTTTATTTATTAAAAGGGGTTTACACAGTGTAAAAATTGTAATAATATGAAATAGATCATGTAGAATAAAAGTACTAATTTTAAATAAATAGTAATAAAATTACATCTATCAATCTATAAGTACATATTATAAACACTACTATAGTACAATGTTTAAATAATGAATATATAAAGTGCCTAAATAGATATAGTTGTGTAGGACTAAACATCAATAATGTCAAATAACTTAAGTCAAAAAAATTAAGTACACTTGAGATTAAAATAAATGACTCAATCACCTATATAATATCCATGAGTATGTATGAGGATAATTTCATATGTAGATCTAGAGAGGGACAGAATCATCTAGGTGCTTTTCCCCCAACCATAATTTGATGGTCTCTTACACACCTCCCCATTTGGAGTATCCCTTCCCTTCATGAAGGGGTAGATGATGATGATGCAAGTAATCAAAACCATTTGAGAAAAACAAGTGTAGTATAATCACTATTATATGTATTTGATCAAATAAAACCTAAGTATGTCTCTATTTGTTATAAACTCAAGTAAGAATATAAATGACAAACCACTATGGACTGATATTGTATACAAATATAACATTAATTTTGCCAAAGCATATTTATATTTTTATAAAATTTCAACATATGTTTCATATTCCACATGAATCATACTCTCTACTATTACATACTTTTACCACTTTTATGAATTTTTAACTAATGACAAATGGTTAAAATAGGCTTCCTGCCCATTGGTTGTCATCCCTTAACAAGAGAGGGAAACTAAATAATAAAAAACACCATCTCCATTGATTTAAAAAAAAAATCACTACCAAAATTCAAAAAGCTAATACAAATCAAATTCATATGAAGGATCACACAACATTAAACATTATGAAAACTTCATTAAAATATTCATAGCACTAAAATATCATATGTATGTAGCCTTCAGATGATAGTTTAGTTAATTCTTTGGCTTGAGAAATTTTTATTGTGTTGTATATTTATTATGCGTCATGTATCTAATATCATAGAACTAAACAACATAGGAGGGCCACTTATCACTATCTAAAATCCCTAAGATCAATTTTATATATATATATATATATATATATATATATATATAATGTATTCAATGATTCCTTCCCTAATAATATTCCTATTAGTGCCCTGAGTTTCTTATTTAATAAAGGAAATTACTTTTACTCAAATATTAATTCAAAATTGAATGACCCACATATAAGTTGTAATCCTTAGTAAAATAAAGAACCATCTATTATGACACAAAAATAAGTTGACTGAAGGCTTATAAATATGTACATAGTTCATAAAAATTTCAAGGATATGTTTATACATATATGCTCTAAAAATATCCATTAATTTAGCATTTAAAGAGTAACATAGTATAATGTAACTAACACAGTGACCACTACATTCTTATAAAGCAATGTTTATTTTTATCCTTCATAATTTCATTTCAATGTTGTTCTTCTATTCACTCAGATATCTTATTATGACCTTAAACATTCCTTTGAGTTTATAATATATGAAATATTCCATACTTAAAACTAAATTATTTCTCCCATAATTGGTCTAGTTATAACTAGTACAAATTTTTCTATAATCATTAGTTATGAATTTAAGTTAGTCACAATAACTATTTACAATATCAATCCATGAATTCATAATCTAAGTATCTAAGGTTTAAACACAAATAGTTTCTTCAAATTCTTTATAACTCTCTTCACATTTACTTTAGAGAATATTCAGACCTATAGGTAATGATACTACCTCTCCCTACAGGGTTAAAGACAGGCCTTAAAAAAACAAGATCTAGCATTATTTACTCATTTAGTTAATAGAAATTGATGGCTGATTATAGATTTCAACTTCTCTCTTTTACTCTAGTCTTTACTCAACCATTAATTCCACAATTTCCCCCTTCTTCCATTATTTTCCTTTTTATATATATTTCCTTAAATATTTTAGATTTTAATCTTGTTTCCCATAGCTATCAAAAACCCCATTTCTCTAACATGCAATAATGTCATGTTATTCTATCCACCCTAAACTCCAACTAGCTTCATAATTTATTCTATAGGTATAAAGACAATTTGTGTTATATTTCTATGCTCTTCCATAATTCATCCACTTTTTACTACATGTAGGTTCTTAAAATGCCTCAAAATTACCTTTAATGATAGATGGATAGTCTCATTAGTGTTTCAACCCAAATTAGTCATGTCACACAACCTTCCACTCATAAAACAAAAACCTAAAACAATCCAATTTATTTTTACTCAAGAATTTAAATATGTCTATCTAACAAAAGGTTAGTAGACCTGACTAATACTACAACTAAAAGTGGCTTTACGTACATTTTACCACTAAATATGCTACCAACAAAATTGGTAATTAAATTTTAACAATGAAACCTATATGGTTTAATAAATCCTTTTTAAAATAAACTTACATAATTTCATACCTTATGAATATACCCTTTTATTTAAGCATGTTTTAATTTTTTTAGGTTTACAAGAAAGGAGTATAGTAATAACTCATAGGCCTATGCTACCAAATAGAAGCACTTGATAATATGTTGTCAAAGATGTGAGTTATAAAATACTAGACTATTTACCGATATAAATGAATGTCAAGGTTATAATCATCCAAAAATTATTCATTTTGGACTCCAAAATGTATAAAATTAGTATCCACTAATTTAAAATATTCAAATACATATTTTTAATAGATAATCATAAAATCAAGCAAAATTGACCAAGGAAACTTCTTGCATTTATGACACTAAACAAAAACTAAAACATAATCTCGGTAAACAAAGACAACAAAAAATATGGTGTGTGTGGTGATTCCTAACAAGATCTTATGTGATTTCATCATCCATAATCTACCACCCTTTCCCCTAACAAAGGTAGAATATGTCCTGCATCCACCTTAACCAAAATAATGTAGTTAAAACATTACATCAATAAAGATGAAAAAACCAAAAAATATATAAATATCATAAATACCACAATAATTTTCAAGATGTAAAGGTGGATTACTATCATGAAATATTTGATAAATATATGGACAAGAAGTAGAGATGTAAAATATGAAATACAATAGTCTATGTAACAACACAATAGAATATGTTTGTCTAGACAACATAACCCATAAATCTAACTAATCATTAGTCAACTATTTATTTAAAAATATATGTTATTTTTAGGATTATTTTATATATAACATCGTTTCCTTTAAATATGTCATCATGATGATAAAATTATTATAAAAATAAACACGTTTTAAAATATAAATAGTTCAATATAATATATCAAACAAATAAATGAGGAACTAGCCTTTAAAAGTCTTCAAGATCCTCCTAGGTGGCATTATCTTTAAAATATTGGTATGATTATGCCTTTCAATAATATAATTCTCTATTACACAAGATAAGTTGGTCTGTCTCAAATTCTCTGATTAGTTCTATTATTACCACTCCTAGATCCATAACCTATAATGCATTCTAATCAAGTATGTGTGAATGATCAAATACATACTTTTTCAAATAGGGTACATAAAAAATATTAATAATTTATTCTAAAATTGGTGGCAAGGAAAGTTTGTATGCAGTAGTATTAATCACTTCCATAACTTCTAAAGGTTCCACATAACTAGGTGTTAATTTAGCCGATTTGACAAATTTTAAAGAGCTCTTTTATGGTTTAATTCATAGAAAAACTTCATCTCCAACTGAGAACTACCTTTTTTATTTTCATATAAATGTATCTTTTCTATCTATAATTGTATTTATCCAACATTTCCATAATTAGTTTCAAATGTTTTTCCATTTCATAAAACATATTAGGTCTAAAAACCATTATATCTTCTAATTTATCCCAGGTGATAAGCATTCAATACCTCCTACATACAATGATTCAAATGGTACCATTTTAAAATATAAATTAAATGAGTTTTTATAATCAAAATAAACTAATGGGAGGTATTTTCCCCACTTGTATTTATGATTCATGTAATACATTCTCAAAAGATCCCCCAAAACCTTATTTATCCTTTTAGTTTGTCCATATATTTCTAGATAGTAGGATATATGAAATTCAATTATGTACCCAAAGTTTCATTAATGTTTTTAAAAAACCTAAAATCTGTGTGAAGGTCTCTATCTAAAATTATTTTCTTCAAAAGCCCATGTAACATATAAATTTATTATACAAGCATATTTTATAGAACTGGTGCATCATTAGTTAAATTAGTGAGAATGAAATCTGCCACCTTGGTGAGTTTATCAACTACCACCAAAATAATATCATGTCTACTACTTATCTTAGGAATCCCTTGGAAAAATTACATATTTATGTATTTACACTTCCACTCTATAATGTGATGTGGGCACAACAACCCAATAGGATGAACATGTTCTACTTTTACTTGCTAACATGCCAAGCATCTAGACACATAATCAGTTGTGTCTTTTTTAATTCCATTCCAAAAATATAATGGTTTTGGTAATTCCATAATCTTGGTCATAGCTAGATGACCCAAATAAGGATAATTATGTAACTCCTTAAGCACATTGATTCTCAACTTTTCTCTATTAAGTAAAAAAGATTTTCCCATTGAACATCAAAATCCCATCATTCTCAAAATTAAATACTTAATACATATGGTTTTGATTATTTTATACTAGATATTTCTTAATGTGATCATATAATTCATCTCTTAGTGATAATATCAAAACTTGATCTCAAAATATGTTTTTGATAGTATCCATTGATATTATGTACCTTCTACAACTAAGAGCATCTGCATCCATATTCCTTTTTCCCTTTATAAAGCTAATGTGAAAATCATAATTTGACAAAAACTCTAACTAACATCTTTGTTAGAATTTATATTTGGTTGAGTGAAAATATGTTTGATCCCTAAATTATCTATTTTGAGTTCAAATAGTTTACCCAACAAATAATTCCTTCAAAATTACAAGACATGCACTATTATGGCTAATTCTAAATCATGTGGAGCATAATTAGCCTCATAAGGCTTTAATTTTTTATTCTCATATGATACTACATCTCCTTGCATTGATACTTCTCATAATCCATCTCTATTACCATCTATTATCATATAAAAATGATCATTTAGATCTAGAACTTATAAGCCTCGCTTTTAGGATTTGGAAGGCTTCCTCATAGTTATTTATCTATACAAAACACTACTCTTTTCATTTCAAAGAGGTGACTCGGTTAGATATTTTGTAAAAATTGGGTATAAGTTTATTATAACACCTAACTAAACCTGTAAAACTATGCACCTCATGAACATTTTTGGGTGTTGGCCATTTCATGATGGCTTTAATATTTATAGGAGCTATTGATATTCCTTCATCTAAAATGATATGTCCTAGACATCACACCTTTATATGAAATAAAACATACTTAGTTTTTTTGTAAATATTATGCTTATAAAAATCTTGTAAAACTAGATGCAAGTGCTAAACATTTTCTTCCTCACTCTTGGAATAAATTATAATACCGTTAAGGAAAATTAACACAAACTAGTCAAGATAATATATAAACACACTTTTCATGAGATTCATGAATGATTAAAGAGTATTACTTAAATCCAAGAAATAATTGTGAATTTATATCACCCATAACTTGTCCTAAAATCATAGGAATATATTCCTCCTTGATAGTTAATTGATGGTACTCTGCTCTAAGTTTAATCTTAGAAAATACTACTAAAACTCAAATTTGATCAAAGATATCATTTGTGTAAGATAAATAATAATTTTTCTTGATGTTTTCCTTTTTCAACATCCTATAATATATGCACAAGTAAATAGTAGTCTCTTTCTTCACAAACACCATTGATGTGCCCATGATGAAACATAATTAAATCAACCATGTGGATAACATATCTTAAAGTTGGGATTTTAATTTAAATAATTTTTTGGTTTTCATTCTATATGAAAACTTGGATTAGGGCTCAAATCTTAGAGTGATATCGATTGTGAACTTAAATTACCTTTTAAGAGGTAATCAAGTTGAATTTAATGGAATCACATCCTAAAATTATTGCAAAAAAAGGATAATCCTCTAAAGTAGAATCCTTAGGTTCTTCAATTTCATCTACCTTGACCACGAACACCTGATGTCCTTTCCTTTAAGCCTTATTGAAATAAATGGCCAAAACTTATCTTAATTTAACTCTTTATTCTCACCTTGGATTTGGTTTGATTTCCCAATTCATGCAAACATTCAACCTTTTTTGAGAAGTAATAAACATTTACCTTGTTCTTCAAAAGCCAATTAAATGCTAAGAGATAATCATATGATCCTATAAGAGATGAAAAAAATTCTAATATGATGGTGAATTCAATTAATTCCACCTCTACTTCTACAAAAAAAATCTACTTTGTCCATAAATTGATTCCCATACTGCATAGTCTATGATTTTCCGATATGCCTAACTTTCCTAGGTAGTTTGTTTAACATACTAAGAGAAATAATTCTATTTTGGCTGTAGTATCTATCAAAATTGAAATATAATGTATTTATAAAGTACCTAACAGCTCAATTGGAGAGGCCTTAAACTTTGCCTAATGATTGTCAATTGTTTCATGAATCCACTAATAGAAGGTTTCTTGCTGAGAGAATGATGTTGAAGGATTATTGAATTTGATTCATGTCTTCCATTAAGGTTATTCCTTATCATGGTGGACTCCTCCACAAGTGAAACATCCACTAATAGACCTTTTCTCTCAAATTGGTTACCCCCTATGAATCATTCCTATAAACCATTACCTCATTTCTTATTCCCTAAAGCATTGTTAAACCTATAATTTTTATTATTAAATCTATTTTTGGAATCCCCATTAAAATTTCAATTTTTATTTTTTAAATATGTTTTCTTGCTACCTAACTTCTTATGATACTTGTCTTTGACTTCTGTAAGTGATTATCACTTTTTCTCCTACTTAACATCTTTCTCAAAAACTTAGTCCATGGTATTAGGACCATGCACATCCACTTCATACACAATTTATGACCTTAGACCCATGATGAACTTTATAATATAAAAGTGTTCATATTACTTGTATTAAGGAACATACTTAATAATTTTGGTAAATTATTCCCAATACTTAGCCATTGATAAATCTCCCTTCTTTAGTTTGATTAAATTTGTCAATTTCTAATTGAAATAAAGTTTTGATAGCCATCAATACCTAAAATATGTTACACATTTCTCCCAAGTGGTGGTGGTGATGGATTTAAGACCCATTTCTAAATTATTTTTGGCCCAACAGGTTGTTTTTTTACTAACAAGTTGGTATGCACCCCATACTACCTTCGTCACCTCTGAGTAATTTCAAAATTTTAAATACTTCTCCATTTTAGTGAGCCAACCTTTAGCATCATCTCCCAAAATTTCCTATAAAACTTAGGTGGATTCACCTTTTCCATATCATGCACAAGTTTTGTATCTGCTTGTGTTCTTGGAGTTTTCTACTCTTTAGCATGCTCCCACTCTTGGTGATCTTCTTCATTAACATGTTATTACTCAAGAAATTATTGATCTTTTTCTTCATCATACCCATGCACCTCTTCTTCCATGGTTCATATTTTATCTTGTGTTTCATTTAGGACTTGAGAATTTGGTTGAGATTTGTAGATTTCTTAACTTTAGTAGGTTGGGATAAAGTTATTGATCCTAATTGGAAGTTCCCTCAGTGTTTTCTCTTTCACACACCATTTTATCCTACTAAAAGAGGAGAGATAGGTTGACATTAGTGGACTTATTAGGTATGAGTGTTTAAATATATGCTTGCTACCACATTTTATAACCCTAATAGGTTCATCACTAAAATTTCATGCAAATAAATATTTTATTTATTATTATTAAGTAAAACATTCATTAAATGATATATAACATAATGTTACAATTTATAAACCATATAAATATACAATTATCATGATATAACAATAAAAATACAATAAGTACATAATGCAAAATAAATCCATTAATTAAGTATACCACAATAATTATTTTATTTCCTAAAAGGTATTTATATGGTGTATAAATTATAATAATATGTAGAAAATCAACATACTAAATAAAAGTAGTAATTTTAAATAAATAGTAATCAAATTACATATATCCATATATAATCAAATATTATAGCCACTGATGCAGTATGATGTTTAAATTATCAATATATAAAGTTCCAACAACTACATTTGTGTAAACAAAACATCAATAATGTCAAAGAACATCAGTACATTGGAACTTCAAATAAACAACTCAATCATCTATACATTATCCATGGGTATGTATTAGGATAGGTTCAAATGCAACTATAGAGAGGGAGAACATCATCTAGGCACTTTTCCTCCAACCAAAAACTAATAGTATCCCACACACATCCCCACAATGAGTGTCCCTTCACTTTACGAAGGGGAAGATAATGACAATGCGAGTAATTATAATTGTGAAAGAATCAAAAGTGTAGTAAAATCACTATTATATACATCTAGTCAAACAAACCCTAAATACACATCTATCAAGTATGACCTCAAAAAATCATATAAACTAGAAATCATTATGTATTGACTATGTATAAATTTATAACATTACTTTGGCCAGATATTTTTATAGTTTTGTTAGATTCCAAGATTATAATATTAGAGATACCTATTTGTCATTTATGCTATCATGGTTCATAGTCTTATATTGTTAACCAATGAGAAGTGATTAAAATAGGATTCCTACCTACCTCTTTATGGTGCCCACACACACACACACACACACACACACACACACACACACACACACATGATTTTAAAATTTTCAAATAAGGGTCTAATATTAATTGAAAATACTTTTAAGTTATTATAAATAATAAGTCTATGATGCATAAGTTTCAAAAAAATGAGTTCAAGGAATTTATTTTATGCTTAAAAAAATCACTTAACTATCTTAGTTTCTAATTGTTTGATTAATATAATTTTTAGGTTTCATCTCATGGTTTACAGGGTATTTTCAAAGATAAAGAGGAATCAAATATATATTTAAGACAAACTATGCTTCAATATTCACCTTTGATTTGTTTGAAGTGGTTACTTTTGGGTTTTCAACCTATGATTTGATTGGATAATGGACTAACATTTTATGTGTTGTTTAGTAGGTTCTTTATCATTTTCACATTTTAAAAATATTGTTTTATACCTAGGTGTTTATCAAACCATCCTAAATTTAAACCTTATGATGTGACATTTTTCCACTCATCTGAGGCTCCATGTTGAAAGCATAATTCACCCAACCTCCTAGAGATGATTTTAATATAATTACCATTATGGATGGTCTAGAAAAAATTAGATCACTAAGAGTAATCCATGTGTCATCATTCCACTCATCTAACCTCCTCTAGGTGATGTTAACCAAAGCATTATACATGTACTTCTAAGTGATCAGATTAACTAGATCCATACATGTGTCATCATCTCACTAACTTGGAGGTGATGTCATCATAGACCCTTGTATAGATACTTTTATGTGAGTGGGTCATCGATATTTATCCATGCATCACCATCCCTCTAAACTAAAGGTGACATCATCATGGAACTTTTTATGGATACTTTTGAGGGATTAAATCATCAAGATCCATCCACTTATCACCATCTTACTGATCTATGGCCTCAAAAAGTAAAGTCACTAGATTGCACTTCAACCACCAATAAAAATATGGCATACAAACATGTGTCCTCTAAATACATGCAATCAAACATCAAATACACCATTACTAGGTCTAAAAAAGTTAAAAAAAACCTTTATCATTTTAATATGACTAAGCATCTATAAATATGAATAAGAATCCACATGGAATTAAAAAGGATACAAAAGTTATTTTTTATGAACTTTAAATGAAAAGACTAGGTAGAGAAAAGCATCCAAAGCTATTCTAGACATTAATTCACATGAAGCAATGAATTGATGCATTGCATTATCAAAGCAAACATAACTAAGGACATATATTTCAAATTTCCAAATCTAGTTAATTACATTTATTTTAAACATCCAAGTGCCCAATATGAATCCACATCTTTCTCATGATGAATAAATTTTTGACTTTACATAGAGAAAAAGATTTTCAAACTAGAGATTCAATGCCATGACACATATTCTAGTTCCCTCTACATACTTTATTTTAGGTTTGACTCAATTTATAGATACAACCTTTGATTTGATAGCCTTAAACATGAATATAAACATTATTATTCCATTTGAGATGTGATCAAGGTAGCCAATCCTTACAAATTTGATGACCAATTATCCATTTCACACAAAGATACACATATGACCTATTGGCCATCAAAACATTATCTACTCCACCTCCTACTAGGATAGCCTCTAATATTTCTAAAATAATACTCACTTATACAAATAAGCCAAAGACCCCATTTATTTCTCCCAAAAAGTGGAAGTGAAAGAGGAACATTAAAATTTTACTAAAGAGAGGAAGAGTAGAATAAGGGGTACAAGAAGATCAGACCCTATCATAGTTTATGATAGTGATGAAGAAGATGGAAGATGGAAAATTGAAGATGAATTCTTATTAAGGCTTGACATTGAATAATCCTAGTCAATTAATGAGATAACTAAATTAGATGAGAAAGATGAGTGGATATCTGAGGAAAACACTCAGTCAAGTGGAACAAAAATGATAGTTAAATATAAAGAAGTTAGAAAAGGAAATGGTAACTCAATTACTATTGAATTATTATTAGATAAAGAGGGAGATGAAGAGGGAGAGGTAGAATCATAACTATAAACTAAAGCTCAAGGGCCATCCCCAAGTACACCTTCAAGATCTCAACATCTATCCACTACAACAACTAACACTCTAGGTACCCCTCCTTTGAATGTAAGTTCTCCAAGTCCACATTCTTTCACCACTTGTTCAATTCATGCAATAACTATTAGTGGATCAGATTATTTACATTTATTACATTATGTGGGTGTAATAACCTATCCATAGGCTTCCACATTACCCATTTTACATAACACATACTATTATATTATTATATACTCCATGCCTAATATTAATATGAATGCTTAGGTTGTTTATACCTCTATTACTAACTATTTGTAAAATCTATTTCACACCACAGTGACCTATTCACTTTTTAGTGGAACTAATATTTAATTCCCTATGCCTAACATAGGGGTAAATTTTGAAAACTTGATATCTACCTCCATTTCTACCATGCTATCCACTCTTAAGATGAAAACTTAAATAGATATGCCTACTAGATAGGCCACTTAGTCCAAATCTCTAGTAGTCTTAGTCAATAAAGAGATAGGGAAGGTTAAATATGTTATTGATATAAAGTCCAAAGGTAGGTTACTACTAGAGGAAAATAATACCTACTTTTCCTAAAATAGGGACATCTTCCCCCATATTTATGTTACCCCCAAAGTCATCCCTTTCAATCACTCAAAATCAACTAACATAATTAGTACAACCTATAGAACAAATAGAGAAACCATTTACCCTTAATATTCCTTCATGGATCAAATATCTCCATAAATGGGAAGAGATATGGAGGCAAGACTTGGTGATAACTGATCACCCCATAGTTAAATTCCATTTTAACAAACATACTAATAATTTGATAAAATTCAAGAGGAAGACTATAGTTGTTAAGGTCAACATATATAGTTAGATCAAAGAGAAGATATATTTTCTCTCATTAAGAGAAGGAAGTTGAACCCTTCAGACTATGATAGAATCAAGGAATATTCTTATAAATTTTTATATTTAATAAGTGAGTTATAAATAAAATGTTTATAAGTTTTTATTAATTAGTATATAATAAATAAGAGATCAACACCATCTAGGCCTCAAAGGAGATAGTGGACAATTTATAGGCAATAGTGAGGAAGCTTTTTGACACCATTGAGTCAATATTGTCTAAAAATTCCACTTCTCAACCCAAATGGGAAGATGTCCTAAAATTATTTAATAAAGTAAAAGATATTTATTGTAAGCTTCATTTCATCAGTCAAATAACTAGGAATAATACTTATACTCATTTGAATATAATAAATATAATTGAAGATGTATGGGACTAAAATTTTATAGCTATAAAAAGAGATAGTTTACTTGAGTGGCACCAAGAGATGTTAGCCCTTGTTAATAAATTTACATATAAAGGAAGAGATTCATTCATTATCCTGATGAACTTAAGATTCACTCAAGTAAATACATATCAAGGCAAATTGGTCTTTACCTTTCTTTTTAAATTTTATATAAGTATTAGTGAATAGCTTTAGAGTTGAGAGAGGGCATCATCTACAAAAATAATGATTAAATAATGTATCTAGTCAATTTTTAAAGGGATAAGATCATAAGAATTGAGGCCTTGAATGTTGAATTCAAATCTATACTAGGCACCCATAAGATGATAATGAACAAGTTTCCATAGTTATTCAAAGGGCCATTTATTGATTTTGAAGTCATTGACGTAGACTTCAGATAAGACCATTCATTATACCTATTGATGTAAGTGGCTAGTAAATCAAATTTAATGGTAGGGATGGTGCCTAATTTACTTTAGACTATTCAAATTCTTAGGTATATAATAGTGTATACATAAATTAGGCATACTTACATACCACTTCTAGTCCATACTACTATAACTATGTTGGTAACTACTCTAGTTATAACTCTATTTCTATCCATATCAGTTACTACATCATCTATACAATAGTCTTCCTCTTTAAATAGTTCTACATTAATACTTTCTAAATATAATTTAAATATACATTTTTTAACTAAGTCAAATATTTGCTCCCTAATTTTTTTTCATGTATATATTATATTATAGATGAGTAAATCTATTTTTAGTGATCAATATTGGACATGCATAATTTGTATGAGATTAACATACAATGCTATTTTTGGATGTATAATTTTAAAATTAACTTGATTTATAAGGCCTTCCCCAGAATTATCTTATTTATAATTGCATCCTCATAGTCCTAAAAGGAGGATAATTTTTTCTATTAAGATTAATAGGAAATTTTTAGAAGTTTTAAAAAATTGTTCTTGATGTGTAAATCTTGACTCTTATCTAATTATGTGGACTGTATAATACATGTTGTTATTATGGTATATTAGTTATTTTACTTATACATGAGTTATCAATTTAATACATTTATTCAATTTAATCTATAATTGATTTGAATATCTTTTACATGCTAATTATAATCCCTTTGTATATTTGTAATAGTAATCTAACAAATGTGACAACTTTTGGTTATGCATGTTTATGTTTATTATGTTTTGTTACCTTTGAATCCTAACTATGTTTGGTTTGTTATTATGATATAAAAGCTTACAATAGACATTGATATTTTGATTTCTTGTCCTACCTAAGTTCAAGTGTTGGTTTTAAAGTGTCTCATCTTGTGTGGTTCATAGACTTCTTTTCTACTTTTATTTCATCTTTTTTTTTAGTTTTTTATAGAAGTCTTACCCACCATATTTAGAAACCCACTTTAGGAAAATCTAGGACCATCCATAGCTAACCCATATATGGTTAAAAATCTTCTTCACCCACCATTATTATACCAACACATTAGTATAAAACTAAATACCCTATAACTTATGCCCTAGATTTAAATACTTTCATAGATCCTAAAAAATTAGAGGCTAACTCATAAATTTTATGCCGTGTACATAAAACCCACATCAATAGAATAACTAAAATTGATGATAAAAGGAGGGCCTAAACTTCTATCTCTATTTTCTTTGAAAAAAAACTCAAGTTGCACTAAAAGAGCCTAAAATACTAACAAGGTTAACCTTAGACACTAAATTACTATTCCCACCTTTGGAAATACATAGAAAAGTTATATCTAATAAATGATTTAGGATATAACCTAGGGTTCAATCATTCTCTCTAGGTAGATAGCCCCATCTTACAATAATCCTAATGGCATAGCCTCTTCCATATCCTCAACTCTAGATTCTAGAATAGGCTCCCACTTAGCTAACTAATTTAACTATAAATGTTGTTAGAACTATCCATGACTTACCCAAAAACCTAGAAAAATATCTACCTTTTTATCCTTAAGAATGAAGGATTGTAGAGAAACACATCAAAGCCTTTAAAACTACTTTGGGAATCTTGAATATAACCCAAAAAGATGTGGCTTATAGAATTTTACATTTCACATTACAATATATGGCCTAAAACTAGTTCCTAAATATCCCATAAGGTTCCCTTACTTCTTGGAAAGAGTGTCAAAAAACATTTTTTGGCATAATTTATGCAGGTCATTAGTACAAGTGTTGTTTCCAAACACTTTGCCATTATGATTCAAGAACCCAATGAACTAATCCAAGCCTTCAATTCTATATTTAAAAATATTTATATTAAATTGAAGACTTCTTACACAAATAATTAGGAGCTAACCATCAAGATGTAAAAAAATGCCTTAGATCTTGTGACTATTATTTTATTACATATAACTCTTGGTATCAACACACTACCTTTGGCTTATACCAATGCTATCAACATAGATAAAAATATTAAATCCTTAGTTAAAATCCTTAGCCTCACTCAATATTGGTCCTATTTTCTCATATTTTAGTTCAATTTCAAATGCAAACCACAATACTATATCCTAAATGTATAACCAAGTGTATAATTAGTTGCCTTTATCTCAAGTTCTACCCAATTAACACTTCAACTTATTGAACAATTATGACTCTAACTACCAAAACTTATATTAGTCCTTGATACCAGTGAATAATTTTATGGTATAGGGTACTTATTCTAATTCTACAAAAATAGAATTGGAGTTGATCCAGAGGATGGTCTAAAAATTGAGTAATAAATTCTTAAACATGCAAAAGTATATGGGGAACACTGGAGGCCAAAACACTAATCATAGCTTCAAGTTCCAAAGATATAATATAATTTTCAATGGGTATATAAATAATTAATAACATCAAGGTATATCTACTAGGATGCCATAAGTCAGTATCATGGAAGTGGCCCTTCCTAATTAGTGTAGGGTTCATAACACAACATAGCATGGTGAATTAGACTACATCAGATTCTATACTACTTTTGAGATATTTTAGAAGTATATGGATAGATAGGAGAATTATTCTAATCAATTATATCCATATTCATCTAATTCTTTGGGGAATCCTAATATAATAATGGTCTATGAGACTTATGACTTCCCTTTCCCAGTGGAAGATGATAATGAACCTAAATAGAATACTGATGAGATCTATGCCTTTTATCAATACCATCAAGAAAAGAGTAGTTACAATATCAATAATAAGCACCTATGACTACTTAAACACCTCATAACAACAACACTACTCCTCCCCTTGATCCTAAGGCTAACACAAATCTATCTCCTCCAAAGGAGAAAGACCAATTGTAAATCTTAGAACACCAAGGCAAAAGAGGATATAACATTGTTAAGGATATCAAGAAGATCAAGGTTAACTTTAACCTCCATGAGTTGGCCTAAATCACTAAAAAAAATAATTATTATTCAAAGCTCTGATAGGGAGGACATTTGATAAGTCCAAATCTATCCATGCCAATGTGATGGTATACAAAGATAAACTTGAAGTATCACCATTTTTTCTAATTATCTAAATGTTCAAAAAGAATGTACACAATGTATAAAATTTCTAGGTGTTTTAAGATTATCAAAAAAATTCACAATTCATGAATAGTTGTAGAGTTTTTGAAGCCTAGATAATAAATGAAGAAGATATTATGTTGATGCATTTAAAGATTTGGTATAAGATGGAATTTTGTAACTTAAGTAGAATAACATACCTCTAGGCATGGTCTCCTTTGAATGAGATTTTTATATGTATCCTTAGGATTAAAATAAAAAATATCTCAAAGTAATAGATTCATATTTCATCAAAGAGAATCTAGTAATTGGCCAACATCCCCAATTTATGAATTTGGGCTTGAGTTGCACAAAAAATGAAAAGTAAAGGTTGAAGGGATTTTTTTTAGAGTCTACAGATATCATTACATGGGAATATGATGAATTGAAGGTCTTTAACCCTAGGGTGATCACTCATACCATTCCCTTAAATCTAGAGCACAAGCTTTGCTGGTAAAAATAGAGGCCAATAAATCCAATCATAGAACATCTCATATATAGTGAAGTACATAAATAACTAGATGCTAAAATTATTTCTCCAATTAAATATTCAACCTGGGTAGCCAATCCCATACCACTTATAAAGAAGAAGGGATAAATCAAACTCTATGTTGATTTTATAAACCTAAATAGAGCATCATAAAAAGATAATTACCCTCTACCCTATTTAGATGAAGTAATTCATATGGTAAGTGGATCTCATATGATGTCTTTCTTGCATATATTCTTGCGTTATATCAAGTAATGGTTCAAGAAGAAGATAGGATGAAGACTACCTTTATAACCAAGTAAATAAATTCCACATATATAAAGATGTCATTAGGCCTAATTAACGTGGGAGCCACCTTCTAGATAGCAATGGATTTTACCTTTCAATGATTTGTGGGAAAGTGTATCATCATCTACATGGATGTCCTCACCATGTTTTCAAAAGAAATATTTGTTCATATAGACCATATTCAAAATGTATTTAATAGATGCATAATATATGTGGTCTCTCTCAATCCAAAGAAGAACATATTTGGAGTTATTTAAGTAAATATATTGGGTTATATCATCACCAAAGATGGGATCTTAATTGATTTAGAATGGGTTCAATCCATTTCTAATTTAACCCCACCTAATAATAAGAAAGAGCTACAAATTTTATTTAGCAAGATTAAATTTGTAAGAATATTTATTTTTGGTTTTTGTAGATATTTTCAAGCCATTAAATGTTATGCTAAAATAGTATTCTGAGATTGAGTGGACAATAAAATCTAGGAAAGTTTTCATGGATATAAAGAATGTAATCACTCAAGTCCCAATTCTAATTAGTCTTAATTTCAATAGATATTTTTATATTTATTCATTCACCTTGTAACATATTGTTATTGCATTACTTACATAAAAGGTGGAATATAGTGAACATCCCATTACCTTCATGAGCACCAATCTGAAAGATCCAGAGTTAAAATACTCCATAATTGATAATTAGATATATGCCTTGATCGAAATTGTCAAAAAAACTAGGCATTATATTCTGAGGAATAAAACATACACTATCATCCTAGAACCAATTGTCAATATCACTCTTGGATAAAATGAGTTGGGAAAAATAAGAAGAAAGTATATAGCCAAAATTCAAGAGTTTGACCTAGATATTAGACCTACTAAGATGGTAAGAGGCTAGGGAATCATCTAGCTAATTATTGAAATTGATCCATACATACACATTAAGTATATTAATAAGGCTAAGGTAGCTGGTGGAGAATGGTACTCATAGATTATCCATTACCTACTTTTTGTAGCATTCCCTCCTAAACTAAATAGAGATCAAAGGTGAGCCCTCAGGCTCAAATAATCTCATTACATGATCAAGAAAGGAGTGTTGTACAAAAAAATTATGAGGGTGTCTATCTAAGGTGTATTTCAAAGGAAGCAATTGTATATTTTCTAAACAACTTACATCTAAATATTGGTAGTGGGTATCCCTCAGGAAACACAATAGCTCACAAGATTTTGAGGATGTGATACTACTATCCTACAATCTTCAAGTATGTACACAACTATGGTAGGACTTGTCATGAATACAAGGTGTTTCAGAAGAGAGAAGTTAATGTTTCCATGCCTTTATATCCAGTCATTGAATGGCATCCCTTTGCTTAATGGGGTCTTGATTTTATTGGGGTAATAAACCCAACCTCTTTATAATGCCACAAGTTTATCCTAATATCTACTAAATACTATATCATGTGGACATAAATTATTATAAAAAATAATTATAGAGTAATTGATGTCATCGATTTTATGAAATAAAATATATTAACTAGGTTTATCACTCTCATTTCCTTGATATATGATAATGGTCTAGCTTTTTAATGTTCTAAGTTTACAGAATGGGCCTATGACAATCAAAACACAATTAAATTATTTTTGAACTACTATCCATAAATAAATGGAATAGTTGTGTCTACTAATAAAAAATTTATTGATGTCATTAATAAATTATCATAATATAAACTAAGAGAATGGAATCTCTTTTTGAAATATGCACTATGGGTAGATAGAACTAGGCATAAACAAGCCCTCAAGGCTTCACCTTTTCTGTTAGTGTATGGACAACAACCAATCCTCCCTATTAATATTAAGATACTAATGCATTAGTTCATGTAAGAGTACATGGGAGAATATGAATAAGTACAATCTAGACTATTAGACATAGTCTAGATGGAGGATATAAGGACTGAATCACTACACAACTTTAATAAACATTGGGATATTTTCAAGAGATGGTTTGATAAAAGATCTAAGATTAAGGCCATTTATGATTTTAGACCTAGTGATTCTATGGGATAAATCTCATTAAAATAAAGGAGAACATGATAAGTTCACTCTTTTATGGATTAGATCACATTAGATATCATAGATCCTTAATACTAATGCCTTTGACCTTACCTTTCTAGTAAATGGATAGTTTTTAAAGCACTAATTCATTACTAATCCAAATGGAGACACATCTGATAAAATTATAAGTGGATGTTTAGAGTAGGAATAGATTATATTTCTTTTTTTATAGAATATATTTCCTATTTTATAAGACATATTTCTTGATTGGTAGATTAGTTTCATATTTTATGTTTTTTGTTTATCATAGATTAGTTTTTATGATTTCTAGGTTAGTTTCTTAAAATTACATAATAGATTAACCAATTTACTAAACTAAAATCATAAGAGACTTTCCAATAATAAGGGGAAAATACATGAGGAAGTGTAATTAGTATTTATAGGGATTTATTATGGTAGTACTAGAATTTTTGGGATTGAGGTATGTATTATGATTGAGTTAGGTTTTTCTTAGATTGAGTATGTTTACTAAAATTTTAAGATATAATATGATATACTCATGAAAATTTAGAAATAATTTCCATTTCTAAGGATTAATTACATTGTTCTATGTTAAAAATATGATGATAAATGATAAACATAGAATTGGAGACACACTGATAGGGATGGATTGACTAAAATATATATTTTTATTATACATACACCCAAAAAATTATGGTTCCCAACCGTTATTATATCCATGTTTCAAAAATAAAATCATATGAACTGATAGGAGATGGGTGATTCAAGCAATCTCTGTCAGGGCTGTAGACACCTAGCTAGTAGTAGATCAAGGGTTTATGTGGAATCAAAGGTATCTTTATTAGGTTTATGGATGGCTAATTGGTATTAGAGAAATGCCTAGGATTCCCTTATTATTTTAAAAAAAAATCAAAAGTCAAAATGAAACCTATAGTGTTTATTCAAGTCTCTGCCAAAACTTTCATAAGCAAGGGGAATTGATTTCACTAGATCACATGCATAAATCCAAGGAATGGAATGGGTTAGTATGTTGCCTAGGGAAGTAGGAATATATTTCATAATTTGGTTTGCTTATTATTTCTTTTTTGAACTAAATTTTTATCATGAGGCATTAAAAAAATTATGGGTTCTCAAAATATTCAAGAATATTTTCCCCTATGAGTCACCATATGTTGTGCCCTAACACACACGCCCCATTTTAAAATTTTCAAATAGGGGCCCAATATTAATTGAACATAATTTTAAGGTATTTTGAAGAATAATCATATGATACATAATTTTGAAAAACATGAGTTCAATAAATTTGTCTGATGCTTAATAAATTCACTTGCTATCTTGGTTTCTAGTTGTTTTCTCAACACAATCCATAGGTTTCATCTTATGGTTTATAGAGTATTTTCAAAGACAAAAAGTAATTAAAGTTATATCTAAGCCATAATATTATTCAATATTCACCTATGATTTAATTTAATTTCTTAATTTTGTGTTTTCAACTTATGATTTGAATGACTAACCAAACTGATGTGCTATCCTATTTAGTAGGTTTCATACTTAGGCATTTCTTGGACAATCCCAGATTTCACACTTGTCATGTAAAATATTTACAATCATAAGTGGCTACAATTTTAAATTATAAGTCACCCAACCTCCTAGATGTGACATTAAAATTATTAATATAGATTATCTTGAGCAAGTAGATCATTAAGAGCCATCCATAAGTCATCATTTTTCTCATCCAGCCTCCTAGAGGCGATGTCAACCAAGACCTTATATGAGTAATTTTGAGTGATCATATGAATAAGATCCATCCACATGTCACCATACTACTAAATTAGAGGCTACATCATCAAATACCCTTATACAGATACTTATGGGTGAGTGGTTCACTGAGAGCCATCCACTAGTCACCATCGCACTAACTCAAAGGTGATGTCATCATGAAACCTTATATGGATACTTTTGGGTTAATATGTCGCTGATATCCATCCACTTATCACCATATCATTAATCTATGGACCTAAAAATCAAAAAACACTAGATCTCACTTCAGCCACTAATAGATATGTGACATAAAGACACGTCTTCTAAAGCCACATAAGCAAACATCGAAGACACCATTTCTAGGTCTAAAAGAGAAAAAAATAAACATTCATCATTATAATATGAATAATCATCCAATAAAATTTAAAATAATCCACATATCATCAAAAAATCCATGAAAGTTGTTTTTTATGAATTTCAAATGAAGAGACTAGGTAGAGAAAAGAAACCAAGGTTGTTGCAACCATTAATTTTTAAGAAGAAATGAATTGATGCATTGAATTCTCAAAGTAGATGAAACTAAATACATATTTTTAATTTCTAAATCTAATTAATTACATTAATTTTAAACATCCAAATTCCTACTATGAATCCAAATGTCTCTCATGATGAATAAGTTTTTGAATTTCTATAAATCAAAAGATTTTCAAACTAGAGATTTAATGGCAGGCATAGATCACACTCTAGTTCCCTTTACATAATATATTTTAGGGTTAAATGAATTCATATATATATATATATATATATATATCCTTTGACTTATCAACCTTAAACCATTAATTTAAACATTATTCTTCCATTTTTGATATGGTCGAGGTAGTCAATCCTTACAAAGTTGATGACCAACTATTCATATTCACACAAAGATACACAAATGACCTGCTAGCCATAAAACCATTATCTACTCCACCTCCTACTAGGCTAGCCTATACTAATACTAAAATAATACTCACCTATACAAGGAATCCTAATACCCCATCTGTTTCTCCCCAAAAGGTGTAAGTGAAAGAGGAGCATGCAGAAGTTCCTAAAAATAAGGATATTAGAAGGGTTATAAGAAGATCAAACCCTATCATAGTTTACAATAGTGATGAAGAAGATAGGAGATAGAAAACTAAAGATGAATTCTTATCAGGGCTTGATACTTAATAATCCTAGTTAATTATTAAGATAAATATATCAGATGAGGAAGATGAGTGGTTAAGGAAAGCACTTAGTCATGGGGAATAAAATTGATAGCTAAATCTGAAACAATCATCAAAAGAGATGGTAGCTTAGTTGGTACTAAACTATTATTAGATAAAGAGGGAGATAAAGAGGGATATATAGAGTAAAAATTATAAACTATATCTTAGGGACCTATATACACAAAAATTATCACATGATAATCTATGTACTCGACTCCCCAAGGTCTAGTCGAGGTAACCAACATAATAGAACGACTAGGGGTTTGGTTGGTTATTGAGTGGAATGGGATTTGAGATAAGTGGTAGTAATGGATTCTTTTGATGTAATAAGAATACCTCCACAACATCTTGATACTTGTTAACAGTGTCAAACTATGTGGAGATAGAGATCCAAGGCCCTTCAGTCTCTGATATCACAAGAAGATATATTTCTTGGTAAATTCTAGGCTTGAGGAAATGAGGGAGATTAGGCTAAATGACTTGTGTTAAAATATCTACTATATCGAGTTGAATTTTCCTAGACCATGTCATCCACTAAGTGTAAATGATATAATATGAGGCTAGACCTAAGGAGAAAAATAATAATATGGATGAGTGAATAAACTAGGATAACATTGTATTGACATCTCATTTTCTATGGGAAAACAATTATAAGTGGATCGAGGATTCACTCTTGTTCTTTTAAAGTGTCCAAGGACTCTATGATGAGGTGGGAAATTAGAGTGGATTTAAATAACTCATGTATCAACTCAATACTAATGTATAACTATGTGATAATGTTGGGACTAAGTGCTCTAACTATAGGGAATAGGCCATGTTGGACAAGATCTGGTGTCTCAATAAGGTTCATCTACAAGAGACTAGGTAGGATCCATGGAAAATTTTACGATCTTATTTAATCAATGGATTATAAAGTATTCTTTCTATAATTTTGAAAAAAGGCTTTGATATGTATTACTTTCATGAGTGGTAAGGCTTATGTAGGATATGTTTGCTTACATGAATGGTAAGGGTTATGTAGGATATGTTTGCTTACATAGATGGGCAAGGCTTATGATGTGATGTATTTCTTGCATGAATGAAAAGGATTTAATTTTTATGTTTTCTTGAATTAATTACAAGGATTTCATTGTTATGTTTACTTACACAAATGAAAAGGCTTTTATTGTTGATTATTTTTGGGATTTTCTAGGTTCTTAACAAATGAATACTTTCTGAAAACAAAGTATGGGAAGTAAATAATAACATAACTAAAAACAAATGAAATTATAAACTATTTTTTCTTATCCTTTTCATTATTTAGGATGAATACAAATGAGATATGGAAGAAAATTATACTATTATGCAAAATGTTGATTTCTCCTAGATCTATTTGCATTCAAACTAGATGCAATGTTTTTGTTTATTTTTTTATTAGTTTATGTAACATGGAATAAATGTATAAATTTAATATATTGTGTAAAATAAATATTATAAGATATATAATCTAAAATATTATAAATGAAACACTTTCTATTAACCTTTCTTGTTAGTAAACAAGGGTTAGCTTCTCAACCTTTCTAACTTACTACAAACAATTTTTTTTATAATGAATTGGTAGGATGAAAATAAAAGATATAAGTTATGATTTTATGTTTTAAAAGAGAGAAATTATAATTATTTTGACCATTTAAAAAAAAAAAAAATAGAAATCCAAAATCTTCATACATTCACCTACACTTGCCCATGTTTATGTGTTTACCCACGTGATTATTTTAAATGCAAGAAGTTTGTCTAGATCTTGAATGAAATTTTTTTGTCTTGTCTAGAAATGAATTGAAGATTTACTAAGATATAATTTTGTAATGATTGATAGGATGTGTTGTAAATTTTAAAGGAAATTAATCTATTCAATACAATCATAAATCAAAACTAATTATGTTTTTGGTAGCAAAGATAAATGAAAGAGGTAGATCTATTTCACTATCAAATTTGCTTCTTTTCTATTTTAAATGGGAAATTAATTAAAAAAATATATTAAATATAGTCTAACAAATAACAAATAATGTAAATCAAAATAACCCCAACCTAATTCTAGAATAGATCAATTGAAGTGCAAGTAGTGTGTTGATAGAAGAATCCTTAGCATGATAGCTCTCTATGATCTTATGTAAATTTAGGAAACTCTTTAGTTGAGGGATTAAAAAACTATATAAAAATATATAAAATGGAAGGAGACACAATACAAAAAAATAAGATCATCTAAATTGAGGATGGAAAATGTCTTAGCTTGCAAGGTTTGTGTTGCTCTCACCAATGACACTTCTTCATTTGCAACTGTGTAGTCAAATCAAAAATTCTAGGGGTTTAATCTCCTAGAAATTGTATAAAGGTTGTGTCTATAAAATACTATGGATATAAATCTCTAATGGTAATTTTTGGATTTGAAATAAGGCCAAAATTGCCTTTCTTGTAGGAAGAGAAAGTAGTTTACATGGGAGATTCATCTAAGTGTGATAGTGAGTTTAATTTGAAATGAATAAAAAAATGATAAAATTAGAAGAGTGAGTGAGTTGGGAATTATTTGGAGTGAGTAAAAGTGTTATGAATAAGAAATGGGAAGCTAGTTGTGAAAAACACATGAAAATAGGAGTTATATGAGCTACTATTGGGAGATGTTTCTACTATGATAGAACTATCACCTTATGCAGGGGCAGTTAAAAAATGGTTTCTTATTTTGTCAAAACAACCCTATAATCTAAATAAACTACCATAATTTAATGCATAACCACCCTTTTATGTCAAAACTGACTCTTATTTCACACAACCATGATGGTAGTTGTGTAAACTAAGGGTCAATTTTACAACTGGATGGGGTGGCTCTGTCACTTTTGGTGGTGTTTTTGATACCCATGGTTATTTTTTAAATAAATGAAGAAATTATTAGTAATTTCACAATTAATGGGGTTATAAGGGGTCAAAATAGGAATGTAGAAGCATATAGGAGGTTAGAGGTAGAGAGTTTCCAATGGAGCACAAAATAAGAGGTCATTACATCATCATCATATTTGTATAAAAAATGTAGCACTATGTAATTTTTTAGGTACATATATAATTACCCCTCCAGAGGGCATCTTGTCATGAATTTTCAAGGTGTAGTCCCAAGAAATGTGTAATAAAAGGAAATGGAATTTTAGAGATACTTTCCTTACGTATAAAAAGGAATGAAGCCTATCAGGACCCCATGCAACATGTAGATAGAAGATGAGATTTAAGTGTGAATTTAAAAGTAGAATAGAAATAGGATATATAATTTAAATAAGGGGAGAATACATAATGTTTGTGTGGTGAGAATCATACTACCTAGACCATCCTATCAAGGGATTGAACCTGATGTAAAGCTATGCATACCTACAAAATTGTAAAAATGTGCTACAAAAGAGAGGTGTTGTTAAAGTGTCAAAAATAAATAATTGATTTATAATATCCTAAAAATATCACATAAACATGTAAAATTAAATTAAAATGCATGAAATTATGCTAGAAAATAAAAAAATTTGAAATGTAATGACAAGTTTTGGGCCCAATATATTAAAAAACTTGTTAAACATAATTCATTTATGTCATTTGCATTGAAGGAGATTTTTGAGATCTATATTTTTAGAGACTATTTAAAGTGTATAAATATTCATTAGAGAGAGGATGACATGAAGATGGTGAATTTACCAATAGGAGGTGCAACTAGGCACAACTAGGTTAGTTTTTGTTAACTTTATGTTTTTTTCCCTAATTTTAGAAATTCATTCAAAATTAAACTAATTTGTAGTCAAATTTAGAAATTTTTCTTTGTGACCACCATGGGGGAGGGTATATTAATATTCTATGAAAATTTTTAGAATTTAGGGTATTTTTTATGGGTTTAGGGAGGGTTTTTAGGAACCCATTGGTAGCTAGTAGAACTACTACTCAAGTTATAGAACCACTACATATTATAGGTGGTGATTACATAACCATCATGGTGGGTTCAAAACCACCGTGAGGTGGTTATAGTGTTGACACCATTGGATAGTTTCACAACCACTTGATGTGGTTATTTTTCCACTTTGAGGTGATTTTTCAACCATCCTAGGGTGGTTCAAAACCACCCTTATAAATATGGGTAGTTTTGAAAGTGAAGGAAGTTAAGATTTTTGGATTTGTTTAGATTTGGAGATAGGTTTTCTTGGCTAACTGACTGATACAAGGTCATTTTTATTATTGTAGGGGGGCTATATCTGATGGATTAGATCTTAGGAGTAGGATTGGATCCCTTAATTTTTATCACTTATGATGGATGATGAGTTAGCCTTGTTTGATCAAGTATATATTTTTCTTATTTCATGATTAGGGATCACCCCTTCTTTTATCTAGTTATTGTGCAATTTATTCACATATTGGGACCCTAAATATAACACTTTCATGTTTCATTAAGACCTAGGAGATTGGATCATTAATCTCATAGATGCATATCAGATCATTGGTCTTCTTATAGATTGGTTCTTAGTGTTTATCTATGATGCCAATAGTTAATGGAAGGCTCAAAACTAGATGGAACATTTTGGAGACACTGATGCACCCATATTGGGTGAAAATTATGGCATGAGTCTTTCTCAAGTGGAGATATCATTGATCCCTACCCTAAGGAAGTCCATCATTGGTATCCTTACCTCCCAATTACTTGGGGACAAAGGTAATGATAGGTTTTTATACAGATGATCATGAATTATATGATGTATAGAGGAGAGTGAAACATGCTATGCTTGGGGCCAAGAGGTGTTAGCATGGAATAATAGGTACCTATATCAATTGGTTCACCTGGGAGATCTCTATTAGCCACTTGATTATCATTATGAGTTGGGTTTATGAGAGTATCATTCCTTATCATAGGGGAGTACTGATTGGGGCACTGAGAGACATCAGGTTTACCAAGTGGGTATATGTGGCACCTTTTCATGCTTTTCCCTAGACTATGGAGTATTTTATAGTGATTGATTTGATTTCCCTACCCTACCAAGATGTGGTTTGGAAATGGGATAATGAGGGAGTGTACCTTGCATTAGTCATGGGAGTTACATAGGTTTGAGATAGATTGTTTTAATTTGACGTAGATCTTATGGATCAAGTGGCCTAATAGTTTGGTATTCCTTATGTGGGAAAACTCCACATCCATAGAGTTGTGTCTAGGGGGACTCAAGAGGTAATAAATTTCATTTATTATATACAAGGGCATCTAAAGATCATAGTGTAAATGGTGTCCTTGTCTATGAGGTAGAATTTAGTCAGGACTACCTTAAGACCCAACATTATTGGGAGCACAAAGGTTCTTATGGAAGTGTACTTGAAGCTATTATAACCATAGAGGGTATTACATGTAGTAGAATAATTGGTTTCCCCATAAACAATTTTTTAAGGAAGGATAATGTGATGATATTGACCACTACTCCATCATCGACCATTGTTCTTTGTACATAATTGTTTTAAATCCATACTTGTAGAAATAAGGTCATATCTCTCCTCGTAGATAATTTTTATCTACTCAAACTTGAACCTTTGTGAATTTATTCGGGCCTTCACAACTTGGAGTAACATGAATATAATCATATGTTATGGGTGGACTAATAGGTGGATTGAATCTCTAGATTGTAAGGGATAACTCCCCTTGATGTATTTGTTAGGATCTCTACACTATACTACTAGCTTTCAAGGGAAAAGAGAGGAAGATAACATGAAAGAAAACCTACCTAACATGGTGATACACAAAAATTTCTCCTTCACCTATCTAATATGGACTAAGAATCTAAATTATGACATGAACCCAATTTTATTACTCAAATAAATGGTATTAAAAAATAAATATTTCACATAGAGGACATTATCTTGATGCATGATCTAAGGTAGTTGATTAATAGGTCTCTCAAGGACACTGATGAAGGATTACACTTGAGATACATATAAGGCTATTCAATCACACTATGTAACCTTTAAGGATGATTAATGACCTAAAAATAAGTACATAAGAGAGGACAAGTGTGAGGAAGCATTCACTAGTCACAAGTATTAAGGATACAAGAAATTAGTCTTATTAAATTAAAATATCTAAGTACAATTGTTTTTTTGAGTAGGGCTCTACCACAACTTAGGTTAAGGATGATTAAAAATTCCAAAATCAGGTATACTTAAAGAGAAAATGAGAGAGAGAGAGGATGAGAGAGAGAGAGAGAGAGAGAGAGAGAGAGAGAGAGAGAGACCCACAAACTAGGGATGAGTCATCCACTTGGTCATCCTTAAAATCATACATAGTACATGCTAAATTATCTATTTATTCTCTTGAAAATGGAATAGGGTGTAGAGGTATGCTTTTTTAGAAATTTTGAATAAGTCTTAGCATTTATTCTTGGAGTTTGACCCATATATGTGCCTATGTTATTGCTTGTATGCACCTATATCTTTAATGAAGAAGTCACCTCCTTGAAAATAGGTCTTTAATTCACATTGGAGTTATCAATTTAATCATTCAATACTCTCATGATGTCTCTCCATATTGATATGGTTGTTTTAAATATCTTAAGGCTTGTTTGACTTTATCTTCATGGCTAGGTATAGGATAGAGGAAAGGTCACTTTAAGGTTATTGAAAAATAATTCAACATTTTAAATCCTTATTACAACCAAATTTTGAATTTTTATTTCTCTCCAAGTGGCATAGAGGATAGAGGTTACCTTGAATAATATTATTAAAGAGCTTTTATGCATTATTTTGATGAATGACTACTTGAACTCCTCCAACATGGTGTAAAAATGTGAAATTTTGGTTTTGCCTTAAAAAAGTAACTTATCTCCATGTATGGCTAATATAAATAATATAATACCTTAAAAATGTATCTTTAAGCCATCAAATAGCTCAAAATATTTGATGTTGCACCTTTATCTTGCTTTTCTCCCAATTCCTTATAGCCCTCAAAATAGGTAAACCTGCATTTGTGGAAGAATGTAAAGATGGAACTAGATTAAAAAATGACATATTTGAGGACCCAATATCAAATTATATATCCATGCCAAGTTTTAAGATCTAACTTTGATTGTAAATATCTTTTTCTTATTATTCTATCTCTTCAAATAGGCCTCAATTAGGCTTCCTTGTCTAAAAATTGAGTTTTGGCTCAAAATCACTCCCATACATGTGAAACTTCTAAGAAGTGTGTGATTCACTTTCACCATGCCAAGAAAATTTTCCATGTTAATTTTTAGCTTTTGAGACCTTATACGAATGTTTGAACCATGAAATGGCCAAAATCCCTTATCTAAGTACTTGTATAGGCATTAGAAGCATTTGAAGTGTTTTTCATGAAATTTTTAGGTTTTTATACTTGAAATATGTTAATTTAGGTATAAAATACCCTTTAATAATTTAATATTCTAATTATAGGTCCTTTAAATAAATTTATAGGCTTCTAATTTCTCCTTTTAGCTTGTAAAATTGAGTTTTCTTCACATTTTGACTAGGTTGTCATTTTCAAAAGATAATATAATTCATTAGGAGACCTAAATATGTGTTTCTAGGTTTATTATCCTTTATCCAATCTCAATTGACCTTTATGCCTGATTTAGAGACTAACTCATATTTTATTTCTTCACATAGACACTTACAACCATGCATTTATGTGCAATTATGTATACATTTACCTTATCACATGCTAAATATTGTTTGATAAGATGCTTAAGAGACCTTATAAGGTTAATAATATTATTTAAAGGTTAATTCAATTCATTATAATACACTAGAGGTTATATCTTTTTAATTGGGTTACTATAAGAATTTAACAATGGTTTTTGATGTCTTCCTTTCTTAAGGGTTGTTTATATAAAACATATACTCTATCTCTTTCATAATTACAAAAATTTTAAGTTAGGGTACCTCTCCATCATCCAAAAACACCACTTATTCCCATGTAAACTCTCCTTCAATATCTAAGTAAAACTTTGACTTTCTCGTGCTCTTGACAAGGTAAAAAGAGGTTTTTTGAGTACTTAAACTTTTTAGCAATATTTAATACTAATGTGGAGTTGGAGGAATTAAAAAGTGATATTTTTTTTAATTATAATACCCATATCATCAAATCTAATATCCAATTTCCACCATGCACTACCTTGGTGGAGTTTTGAGCTGCATAAAATGATATCTCAAGCTTGAGAGACTATGTAAGAGGCCAAGAGAATGATCTTAGGCTCTAAAAACGTTTCAAATATTCAATATAAACTATAGTGACTCTAAATAAGTATTATTAAACATATAATATTCCTCTCAATGATCAGAAATGAGCAATGACCTTCAAAAATATCTGTAACCTAGATTATCTATCTTGAGGGTTTGAATGCAATTAGCCCCAATGGATCTATTTTGTCATTATTTTTCTCTCCCAAGACTCTAATATTCATGATATATTTTTCTTAGGATTTATTCATCAATATATACCATTTTTATCCCAATATTAATGTGAATATTCTATATGTCCTTCATGCTTAAGGACAAACCTATAAGTCTCAATTGAATTGTCTTGACTACAAATGCTTTGTTAAGGTCACACTGAGTTTGTTTTGATCATCTCTTCTTGTTTCCTTTATTAATATATCTGACCTGAAATTACATTATAACTAATTTATTCATCTGATCCTCAATCATCAATTTATCTATTCTCTCTCATACCCTCAACACACAACTTTTTACCATTTGTTTATACACACAGGCCTATGTGTATATGTTTATGTTTATTAGGTCTAATTAGACATTTCTAAGCCTTTAATTTCCTTAAAAGATCATGAAGATAATAAAAATATATAATATAATTATAGATTCAATTTTATATGGTTTTCCTCTATACACATGCCTTAAACATTAATTGGCCAGTTTACATTTCTTTCATGAAAAGGCAAGCCTATGAAAGGTAGTTGACTATGTTATAGTTTGTTTCCACCCTATTAAAAGGATTAAAATCTTAATAAAAATTTAAATTATTGTATTAAATTCCTTATTAGGTCCCATTTATCACTTTCATTGGCTTTTGTAAAGTCACTTAATGTACTTACCATATAATGCACAATCAACAGTTTACAACACACAACTAATAGGTGTGTTTTTGAGTTCTTTGCCTTTAATGGGGTAGAGTAAATGGAATGATTAAATTGAATAAGTTTATTCATTAATATATCATGAGGATCTTTGTGACTCTTATATCTCTTCATACTCATCCCAAACCTATGTAAATTACCAACTCTTTCATGCATAGTTCTCTACATGCCTCATTAGGACTATAGGTATTTATTGGGGATGATAACTATTAAATAAGGAGTTATATATTTTTTTTTAATGTTATTAAACTCAAAATTAATTCATATCTATGACATATAGGGTCTTTTTCAACTTCTACTCCTCATTTTTTACACCATGTGCTCTTTTTTCTCACAATGTCAAGAATCAGGCTAGTCGTAGGTAGTGATTTGGTGAGAGTTTGAAGTTTTAACTTGGGAAAATGATTTAATTAATTAAATAATTTATACCTTGGTTTTAATTATCTTCATGAGGATATTTCACATTATACCTCTATACAAACACATTATCATCTTCTTCTGTTATATACACATATAATATTTTACTACCTATTATAGGTCTATTTAGACTCTCTACTTCCTAAATACACTTGATTACCATATTAAAACACTATGAGATTTATATTTATTTTAATATATATTTAGGTTATATATGTCTCACATCTATATCCTTAGACCTTCTACAGTCTACCTCAAAGTCTCAATTATTTCAAATTTACTAGTCTACTTGTAGGTAGTATTGAGGGTTTTGAGTATTGGTATTTGAGATCATACCTTGGACCTATAAAAGTTTTAAAAAATTATATTTCCCACATTTTTGTATCCTAAAATTCCAACTTTAGATACACATTTTAGTAAAAATGCAAAACTATAGGTATGTAAAATTGTAGGTCTTCATCCTTATGCTTTAGTCCTTCTATGGTGGCTAGCTTGATATCTTGAATATTGAGATAATTATTAAATTTATATATCACATTTATTATGAGTTAAATACCCTAATAAAATCTTGAACCATGCAGGACAAGGCCTCTTCAAATTACTTGATATGTAGGCATTAAACACACAATCTTCAAGGTGAGCATGAATGCCATTAACATATTTGTAGGAAAGATAATCAAATGATTGGAGAGACTTAAATAAATTATAACTATTATGAAACATTAAAAATATCATTGTATTAATTGGACCCCTATGGAGAACCTTGAAATCATGAATAAATAGTGACAATCAATTTTTAAACTATGCAAAAGAGTAGTTTTCTTGCTCTTTTGAGCCCACACATGAAAAATGGGACTTGGATAAACATGTGAGATGATTTAACATACCATAAACATATCCATAAATTTCCATTATGCATTCAACTTGTTTTAATCTTCTATTTCAAATAAGAAAAATGAGTTTGTGGGGTTAACTAGTAGTGTTAGATTACCCTAGAGTCTTAGCGATTGTTCATAAATGAGAGGTGATGGATATAATGACCAATGACATAAATTTTAAGCTTAATATTTCCCCATTATCTATAAAATATATCATCCTCAAACTCTCTCTCTCCTAGTTATACCATTCAAATGAAACTAGCCTTTACAAGCTTGCTAATGGAGCGATGAAGAAAAGGAAGCATTTTTGGTACTTTTAGGACATGTACCTACATGTAAAATGTGGATTTAAAATATAGAATGTGAAGAGACACTTTAAAATATTTTTTCCTTAAATTATGCCCTTAAAGTCCATATAAATGCCTTAAACTACTTGTTTAGAGTTAGAACTAAAGTAACTGACATATTTTTGTCATGCAAACTGATGATTTGACTTTCTCTTGAAAAAATGCATGTCATAAATCCTATTTAAATTTTTATTATTTTAAAAATAATTAAAACTCCTTAATTTAATTTATCCTAAAAGTGACTTTGGAGTGCATGATAAGCATGGTTTAAGACTACTGCATGGTTAGAAGACTTAAATAGATTTGGAAAGCCACTTTTAACTTTAAATGACCTCTTCACCATTGGATTTAATGATACATACAATAATATTACCTTAATAAGGTTTTATTTGGTCATAATGTAAACCTAAGTTTCTCCAAAAACCTTAAACTATGCTAAAATACCTTAATCTCATCAAACAAGATTAGCAATCTTTAAACTAAGTGACCAAGTGAAAGGATTTGAATTGATAGACTATGTACTGTATTGACACATAATGACATACCCATAGGACCCACTAGACTAAGTTTGAATTAATTTTAAATATTTACAAAATATATTACCTTAAAAAATACTAACAAGACCTTACAAAGACTACTTGAAAACTATCAAAGCATGAAAAAGCTATGAACAAGGTTGTAGAATCATGATAAACAAAGTTTCAAATTATAGGGGTGACAGTTCCACTTGGGAGGTCAAACTAGTCAAAACTAACTTGGATTTAGGTTGGAGGCTTCATAAGTAAATAAGTAGCCAATATCACATGGTCCCTGACTAGGTAGGAACATGTGTAAATCAAAGTGGTTTATTTGGGCTTACAAAGGGGGAGTGATACTAGACAAATGCCCCAATCCTAGGGGTTAAGAAAGGTTGAAAAATGGGTAGGTGAGTTATTAATTAGATATAAAAATGAGATATGAGATAATGTCTTGGTTAGATCAAATATCAAGTCATAGTTACTTATGGGTTTAGTAATAGATTCAATTTATAAAATTTTCAAAGGATAGATGGTCATGGGTTGGTATTCCATAGTATGAGTAATGTTGTTTTATTCCTCTTTAAATTATAATTCCATGACTCATATCATCCAAGTTTTATCTTGAAATCCTAGATGAGGGGATACATCGATGTTTGGTACCATGGAAGTGGAGGCTGTAGACACCCAATTCTGGCCACAACTAGCTCTTGAGCAGACTTTAGACTGATTCCTACAAAACATTATAAATTAAGCCTAGGAATCACTAAATGTCCAAATTTTGGTCACACATAATTCATCAATTCTCATAATCATGTTGAGGCATCCCTTTTTGGGATACTATCTTATATGCAACAATAAGATCTCATGCATCCATCCTCAATCACATTGTGCCCTAACAACTAGTAGTTTCATCTATGGACCCATTAAGTGGGGTACTTGATGAAATATTAAAAGAGGTAGAATTTTCATCAAATTTAATCATAGAGTTAAAAAATATTAAATTCTTAGTTGAATTATCCATTTTAAATTAATGAATATCTAAAAATGGAAATTCTAAAAATCAAAATATCAAACCCTTTCATCATTACCTTTATGAGTTGTCAAGCTCTTCCAAAATATCTCAAAATATATAATTTTAGAGACATGCCTATTAATTTAAAATCATAAGTGAATTCCATATTTTAACTCAATTAGAGTTAGTCTCAACTCACATAGGGTTAGTTTGAACCCATTCCATGTTTAAACTCAACCTTAACTCACCTCGGGTGAGATTTAACTTTTAGAGGATATGAATACAAGGCCATACCTATTGACATCTAAGATTTGATAGTGTAGTGTTATTATGATAGATTTATTATATAAGCTTCATTCAAGTAGTATTACCATTGAAAATTCATAATCCAATCAACCAAGCCAAGGTGCCAAGGAAAAGTGAAGCAAACAAAGCTCCATTGATGAATATTTCCTGATGTACAAACTAATCAAACAAATTCAACAAGCCATTATGATCTCCAAGGAAGGTATAAGAATGGCTTATTTTATGTTCTAGTTGTGATTTTATTTGTATGTTTCTTACCTATGCTCTCCTATTGTCTAGGCTAGAGGTGTTAGGATTTTAGTGTGTTATTATGATTTATTTTATTGGACTAACACAAGACTAACCTCCCCTTTATGTATTCCTTGTTCAAAAAGGATTCAACATCATGATTTCATGTTATAATATATTGGTTGTGTTGAATAGGGTGACTTGATTGCTTATTTTATTATTGAACCTGAGTAAGGTGTATGTAGTGGTTAGAGAAAGGATTATGGTAAACTTTTATGTTTTGGTTTTGGGGAGTGATAGGACTGCTTAGAAGGTTTTGAGTGTTTATGTGTAGATTTCTTAGGAACATATCTAAGAACATTTGCCTTTTAACCTATGGGAGTATTTGTATAATTTTTTATATACTCCCATCAACCCTTAGTGTCATGGCCTAAAAGATTATGGAAGAGGCAATAGATATTGGGTTCATCATCCATAGGTCTCATATTCTGACCTTGTTTCTTGAATATTTGTTAGTTGTTATGTAGGTAATATTTTTGGTTTTATAACTATGGGTATTATTTGTTTGACTAGTACTAATTTTGGTTATGGTTTTGATACTATGCATTATAGGTGTTGGTCTATTAAAATCAGCCATATGGATGGTAGGACGAAGACTCTAATTCCTTCATCTTGCATTGTTGGTGTTAGTGTTGGAGGTATTCGAAGGTGGGTATTGACCATTTTTTATAATTTTTTATTTCTTGGCTTGGTCAGTGACACCATCAATAATAGCATTCCTATTTTAATTTAGGATCTTGAGATATTGGTTGTTCATTCTTTTGTTCATATTTTGATATCCTCCATTATTTTGAGTGATGATATGTCTATTAGTTCCATAGGTTCATCATCCATTGTCGATATTTTATTGATCAATTTCAAGTGCACTTTTGATGGCCTCCTCATATGATTAGTATATGAAAATTTATGTTTTCCCTCATTTCTATGTTAAAATAATAGAGGGAAAGATAACATAACTCTCATTAGTCCATGTTCAATGTGTTAGTAGAGGAATATAGGACGTGCCATCATATTATGATAAAATGGGTAGCTAGTTCATTGTATTCTTGTTTGATATGTAATAAATCTCAATAGTTAGTAGTTTGTTTATGTCAAAATATTTGATTAACTTAGACATGAGTTTTTAGGAGTGTATAGACCCTTTGAGGAGGCAATAATACCAATTAAAGGATGTCCCTTTGTGTGTCTTAACAAATATAGTTGATACAACCCCATCTGAAGGGAAGAGATCCCTAATCATGGTGGCATAGGATTTTACGTGTGCATTGGGATCCCCTTAGCCTTTTAATTTGGGAATATATATTAGGGGATGTGGGAGAATAAATCCTTGTATGTTAGTGTCATGAGGTTATTTAAGGCATTCAGTGTAGGTTCCCATTTTGTTAAGATCTATCACCACTATGGTGACATTAGTAGGAGGATGTGGGATATTGTATAGGTTGGATTGATAGATACTAAGAGGTGTGGATGAAAATTGATAGGGCAACATGGAGTAGGACAATGAATAATTTTCTAGCTGAGTGGACTTTGAATAGATGTGAAAGTATGAGGGGACACTATGAGACATGGGAAGTGTTTTGCTTTATTATGATAAAGTGTATAGGGTTTGTTTTAATGGTATAAGGGTTTTCTATGTGTGTCTTAGTGAGGTGTGGGTGAAAATTTATCTTGTATATAGAAGGTGACTATATATGGGAGGTGTGTAACCTAAAGGAGTAGGGAATGATATATTATTTGTTACTACATTGGTTGGTAATGGTGGAGCATACATGTACACACCTCATACTATATTTTGAGTGGGAAATTGGTAAGATGAATAATATTTTGATACATTAGGGTTGGGAACCCTATGGGTGAGAATATCTCCAAGAAGTTGATGATATATGTGGTTCTACTATCATATTTACTCCTACAATGGAAAGAGGGAGTAAGTTTATTGTTATGATATGGGGTGATTTATCACTAGAATGGGTAAGGATGAGGGATGAGTTGGCATAGGGAGGTTTTATCTTGTCCCTTTGATTATAATTTTTTGATTATTTTATAGGTTGTAGATATGACCCACCAGGGTGATAATGAGTTGATTTGGCCTCATGTTGGTATTTGGGCCTTGATCCTCTAGTGTAGGGAGATTAGATGCCTGAGATGAGGCCATATGAGGGGGTTGGTTTAGGATAATATCTCAATAAGTAGTGTTGGTAGTGGTCACAGGTGGGTTGGAAGTGTCATGATTCCTATTGGGAGGATTCATAGTGGCTTGCATGTAATTGACCTCATCCTCTAAATGATGGATCTTTCTTAAATAGTGATCATATTTGGTGGCCCTTTCCATGTCTAGGATTTGCAAGTTGATAGATATCCTAGTGGCCATGCATAGAGTGGCTAGGCCTCCACTTATAAGAGTCATGGTATTGGATTTGAGGTTGTTACTTATGATTTGTAATATGTAATTTATCTCTTAAATGATAACCTCGCTCATTTAATAAATGTCAAGAAGGGAGTAGTCATAAGATTGGTTTTTTACATTAGTGTTGAAGGTTAGGCTATTCTAACTCATAAATAATGGTTATCTATAACTAAATTGGTTTCTCCTATATCCATTTATACTAAAATATATGCATATTTCCTATTTAGACATATTCTAGGGGCATATGGATACTCATAGAATAAGTGGAAGGCAAGAAGATGGAGAAAGGAAAAGTCAAGGAGAATAAAAAACAAAAAGAGACATAAAGGATGAATTTAATCACTTTGGGTTCACTAATTTTTATGGATACAAATTAATAAATGCTAATTTATGTATTTAACTCCTCAAGGTCTAGCCAAGACAATTGACATAATAGAAGGACTAGGGGTTTGGCTAGTTATTCAGTGGAATGGTATTTAGGATAGGTGGTAGTAATGGATTCTCATGATAGAACCATAAGACCTTAGTAGCATCATGATGCTCATTGATAGTGTTAAGAAGTGTGGAGATAGAAATCCAAGGCCATTTGGTCTTTGATATCATAAGAAGGTGGATTTTGTGGTCAATTCTAAGCTTAGGAAAATGAGGGAGATTGGGATGAATGACTTATGGTAGAAGATCTACTCTATCAAGATGACTTTTCATAGCCAATGTCATCCACTAAGTGACAATGATATAAGATGAGGCTAGACTCAAGGATAAAAATAATAAGATGGATGGGTGACTAAACTAGGATAATGTTGTATTGACATCTCATGCTCTATGAGAGAATAATGATAAGTGGATTGGGGATGTGCTCTTGTTATTATAAATTAGATAAGGAATATATGATGAGGTGGGTAATTGGAATATATCAAAAGACCTCACATCTCAACTCAATACTAATATTGGAATGTGTGATAATGTTGAGACCAGGTTCTCTAACTTTAAGGGATAGGTCATACTAGATTAGATCTGGTGTCTGAGGAAGGGTCATCCAAAAGGGACTAGGTAGAATCTAAGTCAAATCATATTATTTTATTCAAGTAATTGATTGTAAAGTATGATTTTTTTAATGTTGAATCAAGGATTTGATATGTATTTAATGTATGAATTTCAAGGCTTATGTAGGATATGTTTGCTTGCATGAATGGTAAGGTTTATTAAGGATATGCTTGCTTATATGGATGGGCAAGGCTTATGATGTGATGTATTTATTAGATGAATTGAAATGATTTCATTTTTATTTTTTCTTGAATTAATGACAAGGATTTCATTATTATGTTTGTTTGCATGAATAACAAGGCTTTTTTTGTTGATTGTTTTTGGGCATTTTTAGGTTTTTAATAAATAAATTTTGGTTAAAAACAAAGTCTAGGAAGTAAAAAAATTTAAAAAAAAAAGAAAAAATCATTTTTTTTACTATCCTTTTCAATATTTTTTATGCATATAAATGAGTGAGGGAAGAAACTTATAGTATTATGCAAGATTCTGATTTCTCCTAGATTTATTTGCATGCAAACTAGATGCAATGTTTTTTTTAAAAAAAAATTAGTTTATATAACATGGAATAAATGCATGAATTAAATATATTGTGTATTTTTAATATGATAAGATATATATAACCCAAAATAACATCAATTAAACACTTTATATTAACCTTCCTTATAAGCAAACTAGGTTTAGCTTTTCAACCTTTCTAACTTGCTACAAACAACAATTTTTTTTATAAATAATTGGTGTGCTGAAAAGAAAAGATATAAGTTATTATTTTATGTTTTAAAAGAGAAAAATGAAAATTATTTTAACCCTTAAAATAAATAAAATCATCAATCCACAACCTTCATACATTCACCTATATTTTTTATGTTTCTCTATTTACCCACATGATTGTTTTAAGTGAAAGAAGTTTGTATAAATCTTAAATAAAGAAAATTTGTCCTAGTTGTAAATGAATTGAATATTTACTCAGATATATTTTTATAATTATTGACAAGAGGTGTTATTAATTTGAAATAAATCTAATCTATTGAATGCAAGCATAAATTAAAACTAATTATGTTTTTGGTAGCAAAGACAAATGAAAGAGGTAGATCTATTTCACTATCAAATTTTATTATTTTATCTTTTAAATGGTAAAATAATTTAAACAAAATAAAAAATATATTAAATCTAATCTAACAAAGAACAAATATTAAAAATAAAAAGAACCTCAACCTAATTATGTAATAAATTAGCTAAAGTGCAAATAGTGTGTTCATAGAAGACTATTCAACATGCTAAATCTATATGCTCTTACATAAATTTAGGAAACTCTCTAGATAAGGGATGAAAAAAATATATAACAAAATATAAAAGGGAAGGAGACATAATCCACAAAAATAAGAGTAGTTGAACTGATCTTGGATAATGTCATGGCTTGCAAGGTTTGTGTTGCTCTCACCAATGACAATTCTTCATTTACAAATATGTATTCAACTCAAAAATAATAGGGGATGAATATGATATAAATTTTAACAAGGCTACAGATGCAAAATATTCTCAATAATAATATTTAATTGTAATTTTTGGATATGAAATCAGACCAAAATTCACCTTCTTATAGGAAGAGAAAGGATTTTCCATGGGAGAGTTCAACTAAGTGTGATGGTGAATTTAACTTGATATGAAATAAAGATGGCTAAAATTAGAAGAGTGAGTGAGTTGGGCATGATTTGGAATGAATACAAGTGTTAGGAATAAGAAATGTGAAGTTAATTATGAAAAATGTGTGAAAATAGGAGTTACAAGAGCTAATTTTGGGAGGCATTTACACTATGATGTAATTGTCACTTTGTGTAGGGGTGATTATATAACCACCACTTATTTTGTCAAAATTGACCTATAATATAACTAAAACACCCCTAATTTAATGCATACCTTCCCTTATATGGTGAAACTACCTCTTATTTTACACAATTTCCATGGCAGTTATGTAAACTAAGGGGTAATTTTATAATTAGATGAGGCATTTATTTCACCTTAGGTGATGGTTTCAATAATCATGGTCAATTTTTAAAGTGATGAATAAATGACTAGGAAGGTCATAATCAAGGGGGTCGGAAGGGGTCAAAAGAGGAATGTATAAGAATAAAGGGGGTTATAGCTATAGAGTTCCATATGGAGCATAAAACAATAGGTCATTGCATCATCATCAAATTTTTATTGTAAATATATAACTATGTAATTTTTATGTCCATATAAGGATATGCCCAAGTACACCTCTAATCTCTCCACCTTCAACCATGATAACAATTAGCATTCTAGCTACCCCCTCTTTTGAATGTATTTCCTCCAAGTCCAAATCATTTAAACACTTCTTAAATTTATAAAATAACTATTAATGTAGTAATTTCCTTACATTATTTACATTATGTGGGTCTAATAACCTAGACATATGCTTCCACATTACCCATTTTTCCTAATAGCCCAATATATTGATATAGACTCCATGGCCACTCCTACTGTGAATGTTTGGGTTACTTTATTACTAACTATTTACAAAATCTATTAAACACCATGATGACCTATTCATTTTTTAGTGGAACCAATCCTCATTCCCCTAGGCCTAACACAGGGGTACATTTTTAAAACTTGATATCTACCTTCATTTTTTCCATGCTAACCACTCCTCCTAGAATGACCAACCAAATAGAGACGCCTATTGGCCATGCCACTTAGTCAGACTCTCTAGTAATCTTAGTTGGAAAAGAGATAGCGAACGCCAAATATGTAATTTACATACCATTCCAAAGGTAAGTTACTAGTTGGAGGAAATAAAAACCTCCTTTACTATAATGGGGGCATATTCCCCTATGGTTATGTTACCCCTGGGGTCATCCCTTTCAATCACTCAAAATCAGCTAGCATAATTAGTATAACCTATAGAATAAATAGAGAAACTATTTTTCATGAAGCTTCATTCATGGATCAGGTAGATACAATAGGAAGAAGAGACAGGGAAGTAGGACTTGATGATAAATGAGAAGCCTATAGTTAAATTCCATTTTGATAGACATAATAGTGTTTTTATAAAATTAAAGGAGAAGACTATAGTTGTTGAGGGCTAATATATGGAATTGGATAAAAAATAAGATATATTATTTGTAACTAAGAGAAGGGAGTTGGACCCTTCAGACCCTAATATAATTATGAAAGATCCTTATAGTTTTTTATATGCAATAGGGGAGTTATAAAGGAAATGTTTAGAAGTTTTGATCAAGCAGTACAGAAGAAACTAGAGATCAACACCATCTAGGCCAAAATGAGATAATGGACAATTTATAGGGGACAACAAGGAATATTTTTGACACCATTGAGTTAATACAATTTACAAAGGCCATTTCTCAACCCAAATGGGGAGAGGTTCTATAATTATTTCATAAAGTAAAATATATTGATGGTAAGCTTCATGTCCTTGGTTAAGCAACTAAGAATAATTCTTATACTCATTTGAATCTAATAAATACAACTAAAGTTGTATGGCCCCATATTTTTATATCTATAAAAAGAGATAGTTTACTTGAGTGGCATCATGAGATGCAAGCCCTTGTTCATCAATTTACAAATCAAGAAAGAGAGGCAGTTGTTATTTTGATGGAGTTAAGAGTCACTCAAGTAAATACATAGTAGTGGAAATTGGTCTCTAGTCCTCCTTCTAAAAATCTTCTATGGACAATAGTGGATAGCTTTAGAATTGAGATAAAGGGCTCCATATATATAACTAATGATGAAATAATGTAGCTAGTCAATTTTGAAAGGGACAAGATCATAGAAACTGAGGCCTTGAATGCTGAGGTCAGATCCACACTAAGCATCCATAAGAAGATGATGAACAAGATTCCATAATTGTTCAAAATACCATTTCTTGATTTTGAAACTATTGACGTAGACTATTGGGCAAGACATTCATTATACCTATAGATGAAAGTGGCCAAGAAATAAACTTTAGTGGTAGGGATGGTGCTTAATTTACCTCAGACTACCTAACTTCCTAAGTATACACTAGTGCATACACAAATTAGGCCTACTTACATACCACTTCTAGACACTACTACTACAACTATGTTGGCAACTACTATAGGTAAAACTCTAGTTTCATCCACATTGGCTACTACATTAGTTATCCAATAGTATTCCTCTTCTAATAGTTCCGCATCAACACTTTTTAAATATAATTTATATTTGCATGTTTTAACTATGTTAGATCTTTGGTTCCTGATTTATTTATGTGTATATATTTTATTCTATATGATTAATTCTATTTTGAGGAATCAATATTTTACATTCATATATTGCATGACATTAGCATACAATATCATTTTTGTATGTATAATTCTAGACTTTGATTGAGAGATGAGGCCTTCCCCATCCCAAATTTATTTATACTTGAATCCTCCCAGTACCAAAATGAGAATAATTTTGGCTATTAAGATTAATAATAAATTCTGAGAAGTTATAAAAATTTGGTCTTGATGTGCAAATATTGATTATTCTCCAATTCTATGGATTATGTAAGACATTTTGTCATTATGGTATATTGGTTATTTTTTGCTTATATATGATTTATCTTTCTAATTTAGTTATTTATTTTAAAATGTAACTAATTTTAACACCTTTTATATGTTGATTATAATCATCCCTTGTAGATATGCAATAACAATCTGACATGGTAACCTTTGGTTATGCATGTTTAAGTTTATTATGTTTTGTTTCCTTTTATCCCTAAATGAATTTAGTTTGTTAGTGTACTATAACAAATTATAACATATATTAGAATTTTGAATTCTTATCCTACCTAAGTTCAAGTTCTAGTCTTGAAGTGTCTCATCTTGTGTGGTTTATAGACTTCTTTTTTGTCTTTATTCCCCCTTTTTTTGAGTTTTTTGGAAGTCATACCCACCTTAGTTAGAACTATAATCTTTCCACCCACTTAAATAATATTTAGGACCATCCATATATAACTCATCTATGGCTAACATTCTACTTCACTCATCATTATTCCACCAAGTTATAAAACTAAATACACAACAACTAGTGCCTTAGAATGAAATCCCTTCACCAATCCTAAAACATTAGAGGCTACCTCATTATTTTTTTGTGTTGTGAATAAAACCCACATCAAAAATCTTATCCTCCATTAATAAGAGAGGGAAACTAAACAATAAAATATACCAACTCCAATGAGTTGAAAAAATAATCACTACCAAAATTCACAAAGGTAATAAAAATTAGATTCCTATGAAGGATCACACAACATTAAACAAAATGAAAACATCATTAAAATATTCATATTACTACAAGATCATAGGTATGTAGAATTCAACTAATATTTCAATTAATTCTTTATTATTATTATTATTATTATTATTATTATTATTATTATTATTATTATATATATATATATGTATGTATCTATGTATATATATATGTATGTATGTATGTATGTGTGTGTGTGTGTGTATATGTATACACATATGTGTATATATATATGTATATATGTATATATATACACATATATATATATATATGTATATATATACATATATATGTATATATGTATATATATATATATATATGTATATGTATATGTATATATATATATGTATATATATATATATACATATATATGTATATATATATACATATATATGTATATATATATATATATACATATATATACATACATATATGCATATATATACATACATATATATGTATGTATCTGTATGTATGTATATATGTGTCTATATATATATATATATACATATACATATACATATACATATACATATACATATACATATACATATACATATACATATACATATACATATACATACATACATACATATATATATATATATATATATATATATATATATATATATATATATATATATATATAATGCATTCAATGATGCTTTCCCTAAATTGATTATTATTAATTTCCTAGGTTTCTTATTTTATAAATGAAATCATTTCCACTCAGAGCTTAATTCAAAATGGAATGATTCACATATAAGTTTGTAATCCTTAGCAACATATATAAACATATATGATGACACAAATAAAATAATTAGAGGCTTATAAATATGTACATAGGTCATAAAAATTTGAAGGATATGTTTATACATACATGATCTAAAAATATCCATTAATTTAATATGTAAAGACTAACACAATTATGATATAAAAAACATAGTCACCACTATATTCTTATAAATTAGTGTTTATTTTTATCCTTCACAGTTTCCTTTCAATGTTATTCTTCTATTCACATAGCTATCTTGTTGATCCCTTCAATATTATTATGATTTGATAATTTTTGAAAGATGCCATACTTATAACTAAAGTATTCATCCCATAATTGGTATATTTATAACATGTACAAAGTTTTCTAAAATCATCAGCTATGAGTTTAATTTAGTCATAATAACTCACTACTATATCAATTCATGAATTCCAAATATAAGAATCAAATGTTTTAACATAAATATTTTATTTAGATTCTTTATAATACTCTTTTAATTTCCTTTGGAGAATATCTATACCTATAGATGATGATACAACTTCTCCATATAGGGATAAAGATAAGCCTTAAAAAAAGAAAAAAATCAAAATCATAGGGAATGATTCATAGGTAGGTCAAAATAGGAATTCAATCCTATTAAGCTTATACAATTACATTTTATCTCAATTTGGCATATAATCACTATTTTACATAGTCAAAGAAGAACTATAAGATGAGTCACCCCTATGAACTTACAATTGAGAATTAACTCTCACCCCCAAGTTTATGGGGTTGACTTAAAACAATAAAAAAAAAAGTTCAAGCACAACTATAGTTTTTACAATCTCATTCTATTTCTTAGTAAAATTTTTGATGATTGTATGCCCTAATATGGTTTTAATCATTTAACCCAAAAATATTATAATGCGATATTGAACTAAATGCAACACATAAACATAGATATGTATTATAACAGGTTATATGTAAGTGTTTCCATCCATATTTCTATTTACAAGTGTTTATATTACTTATAAATAAAAATAACATGTAATTTAATGAAAAAATTATTTGTTTATGCCCATACCTAGCATTAGTTACTCACATGGTTAATATAAATTAATGTATGCATGTAGCTCACAACTTATCTCTCTTTCTCCAATCTTAATTTGACCTTACACTTATTTCCACTATTTCTCCTTCTTCCATCATTATTTTCCATTTTATATTTATTTCCTTAAATATTGTAACTTTTAACCCATTTTTTATGACTATCAAAAACCCCATTTCTATGTAACAATGTCATGTTATTCTCTCCACTTTAAACTCCAAATACCTTCATAATTAATTATGTAGGTATCAATATAACTAGATTTTTGTTCTTATGCTC